>JACMIF010000028.1:49098-87656 GCA_014805445.1 Diplogasteroides magnus | reverse complement strand
GCCGGCACGCCGTCTAAGCCAATTGATTGATGTTGCAATGTCATATAATAAATATTTTATGTCAGAAAACTGCGTTTTCCTAACAAAATATAACATTATTATGATTATTCAGCTGGCCAACAACACTTCAAAACAAGGAGCTCTCCAGTATGTCTTTCACTAGGGTTTCAAAATCGGTAGATTTGTAGTCATTCTTCCCCGGAGCGCTGTTGTCTCTTCCTCTGATAGATAACAGCGCAGCGGAGAATAATTGCAAAAATTTATCGATTTATAGCCCCTATCTTTCTCGAAACCCTGAATCAAGGATACGTTAGCTCTCGCGAACGACGAAGACGCCCGCTCCCCCCACCGAAGGCCGCCACTACAGTAATCGAGAAGAAGGAGGACGAGAGAGAGGAGAAGAAACCACATGTATTGGTAAGTGCTGTGCTCCCTATCATAAAGAAGATCTAAAACATGTGAAATTTCTGGTGTGTAATTAATGATAGAGTGTGGATAACGAAAGTTGAGACTAGTTTGAGGTTGCTAGTAGTGGTTCAAAAACGTAAATTTGTTGAGATTCTTCCCCGCCGCGCGGTTATCTCGTTCCCTCATAGACAACCGCGCGGATTGCACTAGGGTGGACAAAGGAAGCATTTTCGCTTTCATAAGCAGTCCGAGCGGTCATTCGTTAGGGAAGTCTTCCCTAATCGATCATTTAAAAGGAAAACTTCCTTTAGACCGGTCCAGTCGGCCAAGAATGAAGGAAGTCTTTCTTACGTGCTTCCTTTGTCCACTCTATTTTGTACCATTTCAGTGTCGAGTACATGGCGCATTTATGGCTGTTCATCGTGCCTTCACTGGTCTTTTTATTCTCAAAGGGAGTCGTCCGCGCTTCCCCGATCACCGAAGTGAGTAACCCACTCTTTTTCAACTAAAAGCAACATCATCTATTGATCTTCTTTGTCTATTATGAAACCATGATTATATTCGGCGTCTTTTCCGAGAAGCTGTAGCCGTGCTATTCAGGTTCTCCTTTCGACGGAAAGCACAAACGACACTTGGACCTTCATGGAAATGGAGCAGAATCAAACGGTGAGAGGACTTCTCTATTGTTCAACCTTCAGAATTGCATCCATGACCCATTTATTGTGCTAATCTGTGATGTTGAGGTGCTTGAAATCCATCAGAAGCACATCTTTGATGACAAGAAGTCAAAAGATGCACCGAGCGACGGATTTTTTGAGTTCCCAAGAAAGTTCAGGTTATTCTTGCCACTGAATCTTCGAGTTCTCAAGAGATACTGCTTCTTAACTATTTTTCGAAAATTCAGATAAAGTATTACTATGAAAATATGCTTATTTTAACCCCTGTATCGATTTGTGTCGAGAAAATATGGTCTCATAGGGTCGACTATTCTGAGAACATTGTTCAGTGTTAACTACATCGCAAAGTCTCGATTCCCTTACAGTGAACTGCTCCCTTCCCTTCCTTTTCCCTTTCCCTTCCTTATCAGATGCGGTTGATAGGGGTAGACTTTTTTTACCCAATGTAATTCGAGTGTATTTTCTGATGAATTGTAATGGAGGCTTTTCTATGATTGTTATTCGCAAATAAAAGTAATGTTTTATTCTCTGGCAGCTCGATATCAACTGTAACAATACTACGGAATTCAAATTTACAATATCACAATAAGAGAAGAAGTGTGGTAGTGATGGAGACGACTATGACGATTCGAGACAACGAAGGGACTGATCCTCCCGCACTGCTCGATATTTCTTGTACCACTGTTCCCTGAAGTGCCAAGTGTGAGACAATGAACGATGAGAAGCACTATTTATCTATCAAATCAATGTCACTACATTCTATCAAATACTTTCAACGTCAAAATCCTCACTGCTTCTGTGGTCGTGGAAGTTGACGTTGTGTCACAGTCCTGGAAAGTGTCAATCGTAATCGAAAGTTTTCAAGACAAAAATATCAAACCTTGCTCTTGTCGGACTCTTTCGAGCTCGTCATCGGAGCTTCAGTGGCAGTGAAGGGAGAGGGAGTAGGGACGGAAGCTTGTACTTCGTTCGCCTTTGTGTGATTGTCAGGTGTGAATTAACTTGCTGACTTACCTCTGGTTGGGGAAGAACGTACGCTTTCTGCGACTCTGCTTGTGGATGCTCTTGATAATTGTGCTCAGAGGCCGAAATGTCGGCTTCCACCACGTAGGACTGTTGCGACTCTCCGGGACGCTCGGAATTCTGGAGGAAAGCTGTAGTTCAATAATCACAAAAGTGACAAAATACCTCATGTAGTGGAGGGTGTTCATCAACTGGAAGCTCCTCTTGTAGGGGTGCATAGGGGATTCGAGATTGCACAGTGCGTGGAATCATCTCTCCACTCCTCTCCACTCCATACATTCTCGGATTCTCATTCATAGCACCATTGGGAGAACGAATCTCCACGGGGTTGTAGACCAGTTGATGTTGGGTGGACTGCGGAATGGAGAACTGGTACTGGAATTGCCTCTCACTCGGTGCATTCTGAAGTACGATTATATCAGTATCATAGATCAATTTATATCTACCTGTGCATAAACTTGTTGTTCTCTCTGCGGGTGTGACATTGGTTCGATAGTCTGCGAAGTGTACATCGTTTCCTGAAGAACAAATTGAATCTTGCATATCCCTTATTGACAGTACCTCATGCTCTTGTGATTTGGTCACACTGTAATTGTTCTGCTGTGGAGCTGGAATTGTGCCTGGTGGTGAGAGAATGGAGGCAGTGTAGGTCTTTCTGCCTAATACCGAAGGCCCAGGAGAGTATCGGGCATACTGAAACGAAAGGCATCACGACAATTCACAAGGAACTGTTTGACTTCCTGTCTCTCGTTGTAGTTGGGAGGAGGAATCGCATATGATGGCGATGGGGCATTGAACATGGGTCTCTGCACATAGTGTGATTCGTAGTCGAAGTTGATCTTAATGAGAGATTCTCAAAGTTTCATGATCATATCCGCACCTGAAGGGGCCGCCTCGGAAGTTGTTGCTCCTGTATTACTGGCGTCCTGGCAACGTGACCTTCTCCAGTCTGAGCGAACACTCATAATAAAAAAATATTTCTGCTAATTCAAATCACCTGATACTGATGACTGATTGGCATCTGCGGTTGTGAGTAATACAATGTCTGGGGAACTTGAGGAGGATTGTAGACGGATGGCACTGACGGCGTTGTTGTTGGTACCTGTAAATATACATGGTAGTTTAGATAGATGTCACGTTTCTAAATACCTCGTCCGTATAGTAGCTGCTGGTGGTAGTCCTTGGAGTGGCGTGATGTGGTAGCTCCACATTGTATGAGTGTGGAGGAGGACTGGCGTTATTCTGCAGTGGGGCGAACGCGGGCGGATGTGGAGGGGTTGGTGGACTGGCCAAAAACGCGCAGGCTGGATTGATCTGAAATTCTCAATCATATGAATGAAATTATGCACGCCCAACCTGAATGCATTTATCCTCTGGCATACATCTTTTACATTTTCCCTCTGCACAGCAAGGATGCATTCCTATCTGCGTTCCGTACTTCACAGCAGAGTTGACCAGTGTTTGGAAGAACTCGCCGAGTCTCGTGTTCACTCGTGGACCCATGGTGCTATCACATTCAACAGATCTGCAGTTCATTGGCTGAACCGGACGTGGTGGAGGGGTTGGCGAGCAATCCTTGGAGTCACAAGGAGGAATGGACACTTGCTGGCCGCACCCTTCTTGAGGATTGCAGGGAATGGAAGACGGCGTTGGTGGTGGTGGAGTTGGAGGCAGAGGAGCAGGAGGAACTGGTGTACATCCTCCAGGACCACATGGAGTGGGAGGGATGTGCTGAGGAGGAGCAGGGGGAGAGGGAATAGGCACTTTTGTGCATCCATTTGAAGTACACGAGAGGGGTTGAAATTGTTGAGAAAGAGTTGGGGCAGGGGGAAGGAGTCTCCTTGGAGGAAAACACTCGGAATACTTGCATGGGGGACGAACTGTTGGTGGAGGAGGAAAGGCGACGGGAGGGGGGCAACCATTGGGACTATTGCATTGTGGACGAATGGGATAGGGAAGGACTGGATGAGGAGGAGGACGATTCGGCAAGATTGGAAGAGATCCTGAACATCCTTGAGGTCCACAGTTCATTGGAGGTGGAGGAGGAATGAATGGACAGTGAGGTGGTGTGCATGGATTTGCAAACGGCTGTCGATAAAAGGGAGGAGGGGAAGGGACGAGACATGGGGGACGAGTACACGGAGTTGGGTGTGGTGATGGACGATAGAAGGGAGGAACAGTGGTTGGTTGATCGACAGGATAATCACTCATACACTTTCCCCAGTCCCAGAGATCTGAAGAGGTTGAATTCTTGAAATAATTCATTCGTTCACTTACCAGAGAAGGTCTGCCCTTGTGAAGTAAACAAACTTGACAGTTGAGTCTCGTCGATGTTGTAGAATTCGAAGGCCTCCCGCCACAATTGGTTATTCCAATCGACATTGAGACTTTGAAGATCGGCTGCATTTACTGTGCTCTGGAGCACTTCACACAATCGAGGAGGAATGGAGGCATCGGGGAGTCTCGGGGGGATTGGAAGAGGACTTGGAGTGGGAATGGGAGGGATGGAGGCTACGAGTTGTAGAAGAGTGGTCACTAACAGTACACTCTCCATTGTGTGACTGAAGTTTTCGTCTCGGATGAGACCTCCTTTTATGTCCATCTCCCGGATTGGATGACTTGTCGTAGTTGAGCATTGTACTGGGATGGAGGAGACGACGATTAGTCAGAGTACTTCCTTGACGGGAAGGAAGTGTCATGAGAGAGGATTCACCTGATGCAACCAGGTGTACTGGAGGGTAGAGACATCGAAACGATTCTCATTTGCATTCTTAGATACTCTACTTCATTCATCGCGGTTGCCTATCAGGTTTGAGAGACAATCGCTCGAAATGAATTAGAGAAAAATGTATGCAAATCGGACCGATTCATACTCATTTCGACTCTTTCGAATTTTCGAGGTCTCAACTGGAGTGGGATCAACAAGTGTGATGGTCCTTTCGCCCTTCAGCTGTCGCAAGAGTCCATCGATTGATCTCCGTGTGGCAGACTTGGAACTCTCTCACACACTGCATAGAGAGAGAAGAACAAGTGAAGTCTCCCCCTCACCCCTCATCTCGGTTCGTTTTCCCCTATCTTCTTTATCTTTTTTTGCAAATGTCACAAAATTTGCAGGGATGCCGGGGGTCTCAGTGCCACCATCGTTTGAACTGGCATTAAGGAGAACGATATTCTTCTTTCTTCTTATCTCCTTCTATCTGTTCGCTGGTGCCATTGCATTTCGTGCCTTCAGGAAAACACACGCACAGCGGGTAAGCGAAGCCTCAGTGGATTAAGCGAAGACCTTCACGGATCATAGACCAAGCATGAACACGAAGATCCATATATTATCCTTGTTTTTCAGCTAAATTCTCTGGATTTGGAGAAGGTGGACCTGAAGAGATCGGAACTGTTGAATGTTCTATGGGCAGAGACTGTCGCCAGGGCAGAAGATGACTGGTATCGAGTGGCAAATCAGAAATTGAACAATTACGAAAAGGCAAGGATTATGCGTATTCTTCATATGTGTAAGAGCTGTTCATTGCAGATACTCCAATCCCATCCCGCACTCATTTCATCCTCCACTAACGATGGTTCTTTTGGAGGAGCACTGCAATTGGCATTCAGAATGATTACGACTATCGGTGCGAGAGTGAACATTTTTGACATTAAACCTGTTTTCCCGCATTCTTTCAGGGGCCGTTGAAACAGATGAACTGACGCCGTTCGGCCAATTGTTTGCCATTGTGTACTCAATGATAGGTGAGTTCTCCAACAGTTGTTCTAAATCGGTAAATTCGTCGTCATTCTTCTCCGCCCGGCTTTTGTCTCACTCCCGATATAAAACAGCGCTGCGGAGAAGAATAACGAGAAATTAACCGTGTTCGAACCCCTATTGTCTGCCTCCCCCAACATTTTCCATTCATACAACATACCCAATTTCTCCCTTCGGTTGTTGTGACAGGCAACAAGGAATTCAACGCATGTTGTAAACAAAGCTCATAATCCTGTGTTGCAGACAGTAATAATTAGCTTTGTGATCTGCAGGAATTCCCCTGGCTCTTCTCTATTTGGCTCAATGCAATCGGATGGTGCAGTCAATATTGGGTGAGTGAATGAAGGAAGACAGAAAATGAATTGACTATATATCAAGTAGTTCCACTCCTCATCAACCGCAGTCCCATTGAGATTCAATCCCAAGAATTGCTTCAATTGCCATTTTCACTGTGATTCATGGAGATACAGTATCCGTAAAACCCTCTAAAAATGAGTCTCGGGAAGCAGGTGCTAAACTTTTCAAATTCGAATCGGATGTGTTGTGCCTTCCCATTCAGCAAATGCTCCAGCTGGTTTCCGACAATAAAATGGGCTTGAAAACGTGGACGTTTGATGGATTGCACTCTTTTTTCAGGTGGCTGGCGTCTGGTGGCTGCTCTTTCCTCTCTCATCTTCGTGGGCGCAATTCTAGTAGACATCTTTGATAGAGGAAGTGACAGTACTGTAAGTCATCCACCCCCTCACACCCCTATCCAGTCACTCATTGCAGCCCTTCACAAATGATATATTCTCCGTATTCCTTCTTCTAACAACAATAGGAGAGGAAACCCCTAAAATGAGGCTAGATACTTCCTTTCCTGGAATCTTTAATGCCAATCCTTCATTCAGAGGATTTCTCGCTTGCCTTCTCAGTCTCATTGGACTTTCTCTAGCCTCAGTCTCCTTTGTCGTCCTCCAGGTTCGTGTGATCCCTTACCTCCCATTGAAAATTTCTTTGCACAGCACAAGATCGAGCGACGCCTGCAGTCCTTCGAACTCAGTTTCTCTCGTTTTTGTGGTCACATCTCCAGGTACGGACATAACTGTGCTCACTGGGGAATACATATGTGCAATTCTCGATGTTATCTGGGCAATGAACCTTGATGAGATAGATATTCCTGTCTGCAACGACCATTTTGCAGCTGGAAGGAGAAAGCGGCAGATGAAGCTGAAGACGCAGCCGCTGCTAACTCCACCAATAACCACTACAGAATTGTTGAGGAGGAAGAGGAAGAGGAAGAAGAGGAGGAGGAAGAGGATTAGAGAGAATATGTATCTAGGAGAGTAGATTCAGTAGCATGTCATAATGAATACATTTATTGGTTTCCTTTAAGGACATAGCTTATTACCTTCGATCAGTGCATAAATAGGTAGTTGTACTAAGATATTCTACGCAACGGGATCACATTTTGGCCTTGCTCCGCTCTGTTTTCGTTCTCAATCTATGATCTGCTCGTTACAAACACACAAGAAACACGTCTTTCTGATGATTAGGAGTGCATATTGAATGAATAAAGGAGAAGAATACGCTAATTATGTCGGGAGAGAATGACACGTGCTAAAGGGACAAGAATGATTGAGCAATGAAATGAACAATGTATGTGAGAGGTGATTACTTCCGAGGTTCCCACATTCATATTACTCTATTTACTAACCAATACACTAGCGCTTGCGAACTCTGTACAGATATTCTTGGTTGCTGCTGTCGTCATTCTCCTCTGAATGAAGAGTGGACGAGGAAGAATAGGAGGAGGAGGGGCTTCTCTCCCATGAACGACTTGCTCTAAGCGAGTCCAGGAAGCGATCTGCACTCAATACTGGCCTCGTGGTGGGTGGATCGACGGTTGGTGGAATCGGAAGGAGAAGATCGTTCGACGTGGCCCGCACATCATTCAGAATGCTTAACTATTCATTGAGTAAGTGTCCGTCACCCCTTACCTACCTATTGCGAACCACGTTGTGTAGATGTCTCTGGAAGTCGTTATCTCTCGGTCCTTTCTCCTCTTCCTTGGTCACATCTCTATCAACTCTGCATCTTTTGTCTCGTGCACAGCACACCCGTCTCTCACTGTCAGAGATTCTTCGTTCGAACTGAAAATGTCACTTCAGTAATGGTTTATCGCTTCATTTTGCAGCACATGTGTCGTGGCTTCAGCCTAGTCGAGGTTGAAACTTGAGCGAGTTTCTACTCATTATGCATGTTCATAATCAATGCAGCGAAAGGAGTGTCGTGATCATGCGCTCTATTCTCTAGTGTCTTTTGAATGTGTTCCATGGTCTGCTCCATGTCCTCCTCACCTTTGTGAACCTGAAGCAGTGTTCCTGGTTCCTCCTCGCGGTTGACTTGGACAGGAACTTGCCCTTCCTATTGAATCCCAGGTATGTATGGGGCAGTTCCACCCTCGAACTCTCCAACTTTGTGAATCCACTTTCATCCATGTGTTCTTTGAATGCACATCCACTGCCGAATCCCCTCTCCTGAAAGTCGATCCCTTTATTCTTCTTTCCTCCCTGTCAAATGCCATATTTTGAATGGTTCTCTTTCCTTGAATCAGACACCTCATTCTTCTCTCCAACATTACGAGAAGAAGAAGCGTGAAGAGTGTCAGATTCCCCAATAGATCTACCTACTCTCTCATCCAGTCCTTTGTTGGTATTCTATTACCGCTACAAGTCTTTTTATGTGCACTTCCCTTATTCATGCGTGGCTTCTCGAGTTTCGCGATCGCATTTTGAATTGTGTCCGATGACAAGGGTGTATCTATATATTCGGGGGAGATGTGACAAATATCCCCTCACACAACACTCACATCCCTCCCCCACCAACCCAACAGTGAGACTCGTTAGTTCTCACCTACCTTCCCTAATTGTGAGTCATTCCGCGCGGCCAAAAAGTGACGACCGCTACACGCAGCGGCTCTGATTGCTGCTCATGTCTCTCCTCTATCCCCCTTTCTCTCTCCCTTTTCTCTTCCACCGCTTCTTTGCACACCTTGAGAGGACCTGTGTGGCGCCCGCTAGATCGCCCTTTTTGCCTACACCCCACACACACAGCAATCCTCTACCTGTTCTTGGATGATCAATCTCACAACACACAGATAACAAGAAAATTATAGGCAAGCAGAATTTATGAGACTAGGCTCATCTCTTAGCAAGGCATCAAAGCTCATGCTCACCGTACTGTAGAGCCGCCCCCTGCGATTGAAACACACGAAGCGTTTGGACATTGCGTGCTGAATCCTGACGACGCCAAAATCCGCCGAGTGAACGAAGAAATCGGCTGAAAGAAAGACGAGATATGCGATTATCCCTTCTTCTCTATCTCTTTCTTTCGGATTCATTCATATCCACAGTCTCAGTGTCATTGTTTGCTCTTTCTGAGATGTGACCGCGCACTTTTTCTCGCGAGTCAATCACTTTGAAGTGGCCCCTTCCCCTCTCTCCTCAAATCGTATTCATTGAGGGTCATCCACAAGAAGTATCAGTATGGCCTCCTCTCTCTGTTGTTCAATTTGAATGAGCGATTAGAGGGGGGGGATGATTCGACGGCCTCATTCCGACTGTCTTAGTGTACCCAGCCGTGAAACGAACCATCACATTACGTGAAAGGGCAACGAGGGCCCATCAATGGGGATAAAGGGGGGAAGGTCTCCTTACTTCGACAGTCCGAATCGTTCAAGGTGCCATTGGAGAGAAAGCGACGGGTGTCGTTGTCCCAGTGCATGCATCCCTTACTGAATGAGTGGGATTGAGTTATGACTGGTGGTGTTTGATGGGTACTAGGGTTTTAAAATCGGCAAATTTGTTCTCATTCTGCTCCGGAACTACGTTTTCTCTGTATAATAAACCTCAGCGCTGCGGAGAAGATTTACGACAAAGTTACCGATGTAGAACTCCCAATGGATACCTGCAGACATTGCATAACTGCCACACATCAGCCCCTTTCATCTGTGTCATTCCTCCATGTACAGTGAGCAGATTTGCGAGAATGTGAACGAGGACGACCTTCCACCTTAAATTGGACTCCTTTTCCCCAATCATCACACAACAAAGTCTCATTGGCCATTTCCTTTGGCCAATTTGGATCTATTAAGGACACATCTACATTCTACGCAATGTAATTTTCCCCTGTTAGTACAAGGGTCCTCAAATTGGTAGACATTTTCCTCAGTGTGCCGGCATTCGAATGCGCGTGTCCACGCATGTCTCAGATGGGACTCTGCTAATGAAATTATCCCCTTTGACCATCACTGCCTACGCTACGTTTTGCGCCACTTAATCAACATCAACATGCGTTTATTATGCATCCTATCTGAACTGTTATTCCTAGAACGCGTCTCACACCTGAATGCCACCCTGGTCTCTCACTTTTACGTGCTATTTCGTCGTTACGAGATATGTTTCAACTGGGAAATAAATAGAGTAGAGCAACAGTTCAGTTAGGATGACTAATACACAACGTGAGTCTCATGTGTTGTTTGTTGCTTGAAAAGGGGGGGGGAATTGCCTGCAGACAGACTGTCACACTCACCATTCCCTTATCCGATTCCTTCCTTTACCCATCGTCTGCTACATCTTCCAGCATTTGCTCTGCAAGTACACGTTCATCCTCTCGCGTGGCTGGCAGATTTCACTTTTATCGCGACAAAACTTTTGAAAGGAGTAGAGACTTGTTCGCCATGCGAGTAGTCTATACAGAAACATAGTCGAAGCGTGAATGAGACCGTTAAAGGGTGGGAAGAAAGGGCGAAGAGACTAACTACGTGTAGTGATCTTGAGGGGGAAAGACGAGATTGTTCGTTAGAGTGGATGGGGGAATGGCACTGGGTACAGTCTGCAAAACGACTGGAAGAGGCGAGGAAAGAGTTCCGCGTCAAACGTGTAGACATTAGAGATAAGAGAAGAGATGGAGGCATTCTACCTCATTCCTCCCTCTTATTGTCCCGTGATTGCTCTTAGGGTACGGTATGCGGCTGAGTCTCACGAGGTCATGAGATGGGCACAAAGACTATACCCTGGAGCCTAAACATCACTTCCTACTCCCGATTAGCATTGCAAGGGGCGCGTGTTCTGATCGGCGCAGGCCATTTTTGACAGCCGAAGATCGGCCTTTATCAGCAAATGAGACACGCGTTCACTTCTACTGTCAACACATGCCAATCACATGGAGCATTTGGACGCTGAAGGGGAACAAGGCAAAAAAGGTAAAGGTCTACTCCTATCAAGAAGGGGATTCTGCTGAGACAGTCCCTTGCAGGGGATTCGAGACCGGAACTCCCTAGTCATTTTTTCCTGTTCTGTACCGTTCGTGGCAATCCACTACCAATTCCCGACCCCGGAATAGCACCTTGGTGGGGGTATAGGAGGGGGAATAGGTGGTGGCAAATATGAATGCTAGGGAAAGGTAGAGGGAAAGGGACACGCATTGTCAGTGGTGGTACAGTCATATGGGGGCCCAGAGCCGGCCTGAATAAATCAAAATGATGCCGCCAACAAGTGCGCTCATGTAACAGGGAGAGTGCGCGTGTCATAGAGGTGGGAACTGTAGGGGGGGGGGGGAAACAGTGAAGGAGGGGGTAAGGGATGAAAGGGGAGGGGAGAAGGCAAAGAGGGAGAACTTCTTACCACTTCGGATCACTTATTATCCTCTTCTTCTTCACTGGGATGAATAATGCGTTGAATTCATCGAAGAACTGAATCATTTGCATGTTGTTGCAAGTGCGCTCACACCCTTGCACAGTAAACAATGCATCAGAAATAGAGACCGTGAATTGACTCAGACATTCTCAGCCGTTCATTCCTAGTGGTTATTTCTGCGAAGGAAGAGACGATCGCTAGGAACGAAGAAAAACGGCTAGAAATGAACGGCTATCAATATCTGAGTCAATTCACGGTCTCTAATCATCAACGGTACATCGGGAACGAGATGTTGCCACCTGCAGTCGTTAGCGACTCTAAAAGAAGCTATGATATGGTCATAAAATAATGCGTCCATTCTCTCCTTCTCTTCATCATCAAATCCCCTTCTTCTTCTTCTTCTTTCCTTCTTCTTGAAACGTGCCACTGCACATTTCTTCCTCGTGCTCCTGAAACTAAACGAGAAGAAGACCAAATTTCTTCACGAGGATCGCAAAACTCCTTCCTCCTCAGCCTTTGTACTGCATCATTTGCATGAACGACGTTCACTTTTTCTGTCTATGCGCAATTCTGCCAGTTGTTTCTGTCCTATGTGCAACTTTGGAAACATATTCTCGTATGTCCCCGCCGGCGGGGGCAACAACATTCTCTTCTCCACCCTACAAAATTGGCCTCCTTGGTGCATTTAGGTCCTCCTCGCACTTTCTCAGATTGTTCTATTGAGAGCTTGCTCTCCTTTTCGCCGTTCACATAATAATTTACACATCTCCAGCATGGACCACCACATATTTTTCCAATTTGGCTACGTGATGGCTTATTCTCTCCTCTCCTTCTCCATATTGTTTTCAGTTCGACGCTCCTCCACCGCGAGGTTTTGACGGCAGCTAGTCGATGTTTGTGGGAGATGAGACCAATTGACATGAAGAGTAGTGACATTTCCCCATCCATTTCATAGTATATCTACTTGCTCTGATCGAAAAAGAGTGACAAATTGCCCTGTTTCATGTGAGCGCATCCACCGTTTGTTCCCTTCCAATTCCTCATTTCCCCTCAATTCCTCATCTCTTTATCCACACGGACATTCGTGCATTCCAACAAGTGACGGTAGATCATTTGAAATAATAGCGTGGAAAATGCCGCCGTCAGATTGGGAAAGCCTCAGGAAATAATTCACACGCGCTCTCCCCTATCTTTTTCTTCTCGCCTTACCGCACCTCCCACATTCACAGTTTGAGAAGTTTTGAAGAGTGTGAAACGGCCCCTGAATGAATGCGAGACTCTGTAGAGGAGAGAACCGGGGTCTAAAAGAGTACGCTTATACTTCCTCAATCCATGTGCGCATCTCAGTTGTTGTCTGTCTCTTCTCTATTACTGGTTTCTTCCACTCTCCAATGCCAATTTCTGCCAGTCATAAGAACTGTCCTCCTTAACTCAATTCCTCCCCTTTTGCTCTCTATTTCTCATATGCTCTTCCTCATGAGCTTTCAGCTTACATGCTGGCAAACGCGTGCTTACCGTGTTCGAGTCTCATTAAACATATGGGGGTTAGAGCGAGGGGGAGGGGGAGGAGGAAGTATGTAGAGTGAGAGTTTAGTCATGAGATATGCCTTCCATTTCAATAGCCGTTAATCATTTGTTACCTATGACCAGGGTGCTTTGATTCGATTTGACCTGTCGAGAATAAGCTTTAATTTGGTAGGGACTCGTGCACTTTTCCAAGGCTCATCCACTCTCTCCGTATGGGAGCGTGTAAGAGTACACGTAGTCTCACAGTCTCCTCGCTCCTCCTCCTCCTCCTTTTCTAGGTCTGCAATGAGCCCACTCACAACGTTTCTTCCTCACTTGGTGTTCTGTTCATTCTTGGAATGTCTTCTTTCGTCACTCTTTGGTCTTCCACTGTCGTTCTCTTGATCAAATTGGCACCTCTCTCCTTGTTCTCGAACATATGACTGTCATTTAGCCACGGTGGCTTCACATTCTTGGAGAAAGGAGGCTAAGATCATCCTGTCGCTCATGGACTGGACCGTCGACAACGAAAGCAATCCCTCCATCAATCTTAGTGAACTGCGCCAACTTTGTCTGGTCAGTTTTACTACTACCGTAATCTTCTTTCGTCTTGTGTTTTGTGAATCTTGTGATTTATAGGCAATTGAGTGCCTTTCGCAATGAACTTCTTCTTGTCTGGAATATTAGGACGTTCACTTCTCAGAAAAGCTTTGTGTTCAGGGAGAATCGTCTTCTGACGAGGAGGAGGTCGCCTTCTCTTGGCTTCGATGGATCATCACTGGCCCTCTTTCAGTCGCGCTCGCTCTTTTGTCCACATATGGCAACCTCGTCTCGCTCAAAATCCTCAGATCCTTGAGAATTCGCAAGTAAGCACAACAATGCGGGGAAAGTTTAGCCACTTGCTCCTGCTGATTCCTAGACGAAGGAGGCTGGGGGGTTAACCTGTACGGTCTATTTATGGGATGAAAGGGAGATGAGATGAGAAGAGAGGATGATAAACAGAACGGATCGTACTCAATCACGAAAGGGCTGACATGTGAACGGTTGTGAATTCATAAATGAGTAACGAATCAGGTCTGGGAAAACAACTCATCAGGGCCTTATTTATTCTCTGCGTATTCGGAATCTTTGCACGAAAGGAAATACCGTATGATAATGATGTTATTCCTAGGGGTATACTATAGACGTTCGATGCATAGGGTAGAGGCTGTTCTTAAAGGAATCTCCTTTCTTCTCGGGGGAAAAGCGGTAGTACTAAATAATTATAAAGTTCTTATATGATGCCATATTTGCAGATCCGTTCGTTTCTACCTCTCAGTACTGGCAGTGTTCAATGCTGCCATAAGTCAATGCACTCTGTGGTATTATGCCATCGGAGAGTCAGTGAAACCGTTCTCGGGAGACCTTCTCTTCTTCGAGTAAGTGCATCTTGTCAATGAAGTCGAAGGGGATACGGTATATATTCACACAAAAAAATATCTGCTTTTTTCTGCAGATATATCCGTTAATTCCCCTCCAACCGATGTATCTGTTTCTCAGATGCAGATACAACTGCCTCTTATTCGGAATAATCTGCATATAAGAAGCAGATATATCTGTTGGAGGGGAATCAACGGATGTATCTGCAGAAAAAGGCAGATATTTTCTGTGTGTTACAAAGTTATTTTTCATTTCATTCCATTTTTATCCATTCAAATGCATTACACAAAACAGTACAATCAACAACGAACGGGTTTTCCATTGCTAGGAAGCGAATAGATATCATGTTTTTCTTGCAGTGCCATGACCGTTGCCCTTCATCCCATCTCCAATTTCACTCTCACAATGTCTGTGTGGATGGTTCTCACAGTGACTTGTGACCGATACTTTGCCCTTGCCAGGCCGTTACAGCACAGGTACAACACACACACTCACAGGCACAGAAGCACTGTCTCTCGTGCATCCTTTCTCAGCTTTTCATCCCCCAAGGAAGCAATTAGCCGATCGCCGCAGTGAGGACTGAGAACAAGCGGCCACAATTTATTTTCTCCGCGTCCAGGAATATTGTGCCACTTTAGGCGTGATCCCCTTTCCGCATTCTGAGTTTCCTTGCGAATTAGAACACAATACGAGTCCCCCTTACGTAGACTGACTTCCTCAAAACAACGTACCACGCAAAGGGAAGATATGGTTTCTGGAACAACCATCCGAAATTGAAAAGAGGAAATGGTGAAGGGCTGTCTACAAGTCCTCTTGATTGACAAGTGGTGTTCTACTGATGTCGCACTTACTTACAACGAGACATCCTTTTCTGGGAAAGCGCACCCTACGCAAACTCTTGGTACAACATCACCGTAATAGATGAGCAAGTCACTCTGGGAGTGCCATAACACCTAACACAATGTATTGTGCCGATTTTTGTTTTCCCATGGGGCACAGATACAAACAATTTTGAATGAGAATGGCGTACACCATAAGGGATCGGGGGGCGAAACTACGTCTATTCTTGACGGGGGGTTTCCCATTCACCGAAAACAACGAAAAAAAGGGGAGCAATACTAGGGATTTAGTCATACATAATTACAGTTCTATATGCGTCAATGGCGGGCGAGCCAGACGTAGATAGTCTATCATTGTCTCTAATAGCCAGAGAAAGTAGCCATTATGTCTCTAATAGCAGAATGACTGTGCTTTATGGGATATGTTTCACACAAAGTATGTCATCGAGAAGCATTGAAACATATTCCAGAAAGTAGTCAAATGTCAACAATCAGTCATCTCTTGCAGGGCTTATGATTCCAAGGCACGCGCCATTCTCATCACTGTGGTCCTCATCATACTCGCCATGCTCTTCTGCTTCCCCACTGCATTCGAACTCACTCTATCATCTGCGTGCTCGCGATACCTTGCCCCAGATGAATCGCCCCAATATATGCTGCTACCCACTCCACTCAGACTGTAAGTAACTGGTATGGTTAGCAGTTTGACAATTTTATTGGTTATGTTTCAATGTCACTATATATTTGAAGATATACCCTCCGTGAAACATAACCCATAAAGTGTTCAAACTGCAAACCAGAGTAATCAGATGACAGAGATTGAGTGTTCCAATGCAGGGAAGCCACTTACATCCAAGTATACCAAGTCATTCTCCGTGGTCTCCTCGTGGCGGTCGGTCCTCTCTTCCTCATCACGTGGCTCTCACTACGAATGCTGTGCATTGTCTACTCTGCCCGAACTCTGCGATCAAACATTGAAGCCAAGTGAGGGATCAAACTTCATGAATTGAATAACATCGTGATTGGCATCATTGTTCTGCATACACGCAACCCTTTGTATGTGAGGAGTTATAAATAGAGACTGTGTATTCATTTCATTATAGAGCTGACAATTGTGGAATTCTGGGTATTTTCTCATTGCAGTTATGAGAAGAGCAAGCATGCGGGGGAGAACACGACTATGATGTTGTTGACTGTCGTCGCCAAGTTCCTCATCTGCAACGCCCCTGCAATACTGCTGAACTTGTGGGAGAATGTGAGAATGCCCTTGTGCTTCGGCTGAAGCCTGGACTGTAGTACATTGTAGGTAACTGTGTTATGCTACCCCGCTGCAGTAGCCACATTATACTACAGAAACTAGAGTATACCTGAGTCTTGTCTTCGTAGAAATTCAAAAGTTCCCAATGTGCACTGGAGGAGTACTGTGATTGCAGAGTCTCGGTTCCATCCAGACCTCAGACAGCATCCTGTTCAAGTGGTGCGTGGAAGTAAGCAATCTGCTCGTTACCGCCAATAGTGCGTCGGACTCCATCGTCTACTTGAGGTGCAAACTCAGGCCATCCAGCGACTAACAGAAGATTGTTAAGGTGGAAGACTAAGCAGAACAGGAATGTCACGTACACAGCAATACCGAAGAGCATGTTCTCTGCCTCTGAGGCTGCCTACATTAAGAGGCAGTATCATGATCAGGTATTGTCTTCATTCAAATGTAACCGCCACCCTCTTTTGTTTCAGAGAGATAATCTGTATTTAATGACGGAGAGATTAGGAACTGTTCGTTCGTGCGAAGAGGAGCAGCTTACAATGGAGAGTCTCCGACCGATATTCGATGTTATGGTTGGTTACTAGAGTGAAGGCCAGACAATAATTATCTGTTGACTGTAGGTTGATTGCATTGGTGACGCGATGTGCGAACAGAGGATGATTACATCTCTGAATGAAATGGGCTCTCAGTATGCCAAAGTCGCCATATCCCCAGCCAACTGGAATAAGTTCAAAGACGAATTCGTAAAGGTCAAAAGATCAACTGATGATTCCCGGAACTCGAATCATTTCAGGAATTCTCAACCGATGATGACGGTAGACTCTGGTCCAAGCTCGTGTGCATGCTAATCAAGGAATTCCGAAAGGGCCAATTTGCCACGGCTGCTGAACAGAGATCATCCGCTAGATGCAATAACAACAATGTATAATATGAAGAGTCATTAGAAAAGATCTTCTTGGAAAACGAGTGCAAACGAGCCAGATGATGTCATTATATCTTGCGCATTATATGTATTGCTGCATTGTATTCTTGATTTTGTACATATTTTATTGCGATTTTGTGGCTTTGATTGGCAGAGAACGCTATTTCTTCCTATAGGCTATGTGCACACTTTCTCATGGTAGTCAGTCTGACATTCACTGTCACCTGCAATGGACTTTTTTGTATTCTCACGAGTCTATTTCACAATGGATAAGAATGTTCTGATTGGAAATGATAATGACAACTTCAATTTGATATCGAACATACACGTTGGGGCGAAATGCGACAGAATTCGGGACAAAAAGTGAACTGAGGGGAGTCTCACAACGAAAAGCTATTATGTACCGATGTTTGGAGGGCGAGTGAAGTCATATAGACTACTCACAATGCATAGATGTCACTGGGAAATAAGAAATCCTTACATGAGTTCAGACAATGAGGAGTAAAAGTGCAACAGCTGCGAGTATTCGTATGCAGGCCATTGAGGATCCGCCATTCGCTGGTCCACTCACACTCACTAACAACTCCCGAATGGCATTTTGTGTCTTCTCAAAGAAGGAGATCGAACTCACTCCTGGTTCACTTTCAGTCAACGTAGGCGTTGTGACCCTGCAAGTGAACAATGTCTATCCATCTCTCACTGGAGTACTCACTTCATCTCTGCAATATGCCGCGTTGTGCTTGTCGTTGTTCTTATCCTAGGACGCGGCGTCATTGTTGTCATCTCATAGGGCCATCCGTCATTGGTCACATTCCTTCCAGAACACACATCCTAATATGGGTAATTGTTGGATTGATAGATGATTGATTGTCATACCGAGCAGTCACAGAATTGTCTTGAGGGAAAGTCGCACACTCCATTCTCAGCGATCGCCCGAATGGCATCTGCAATGGATGAACATCTTCATGATGTATTCTGAATCTCTTACATGTTGTGGCCATATGTATGGGGGAATGCGTAATCATTAGGGTAGGCAGAACGATTCGTGAACGATACATTCTGCTTGTCTCGCCTCATCTTCCCGGTTGTCTCTCGTGTGAAGATAGCACCGCTCTCATTGAGCGACGCAAACATAATGAGTCGTTCGTGAATCGTTCTGCCTACCCTAGTAATCATGCAACCCACCATCTTTGATGTACAGATCGTAGTAGCTGATGCAACGAGTGGTTCGAGTAGTGAATTCCCGAGATGGTTCCGACTGAAGAATGAGCAAAGATGAGGAGGAGGCCCACTATCATCAACAACCGACTCTCCCGATGACAGGGGGAGGAAAATAGCTGGGATCATTGATTCCCCAGGGGGGATCTCGGGACTCGCCTCGTAGAAATTCATGCAGAAGAGAATTCCCTTGGGATCGCGGTACGCGCAGTCGATCACATTCTCGAAGCAGTCCTCGTGGGTGGATCGAGAGTCCACACAGTATGCACATGCCTGAGAAGACAAATGATTGAGGAGCAGGCTCCATCAGAGACAATTTATGGCCCTCTATCTTCAGAAAGTGCACTTATCTCCATCGTTTTTATCATAAAAAAGAGCAACAAATCACGACGAATCCCGGACAAGGAGGAGGGAGACTCACCGAGTCTTTTCTGCTGGAACGGATGTTGACATTGAAAGCGATCAGACATACAATTGCACAGTTGAGCATAGTGTGATCTGAAGGAGTGAATAGTCTTGCAGGGGAACACTGGGGGAATGGATCTCGATTAGAAATGCATGGGCAAAGTACACGGGAGCATGGGTGTGGAGAGGGAAGAATTGGGCGTTTATATCAAATCTCCTGGGGGCAGAAACACAAATCAGAATGAGGAAGGGGAAGGTGGGCGGATCGAGTGGAAGAAGAAGATGAGAAAGAAGAGGTCAAAGAAGATCATAGGGCGAATATTGTCAGGATGAACCGAGAGATAGAGAGAGGGCAGGAGTTATGGAGAGACAGAACGAAAGGGGACCAGATGAAGAAGTTGGAAGTATGAAGAGAGAAAGTGAGTATGGCACACATCTGTTGGGAGGACTGTAGAAGAAGAAGTAAGTGGAAGATGAGCCTATCCACACATGGCCATGAATCTTCCTTCGATGAGGCGAATCACAAATGAAAGAGGCGCGCCGATATCTTATTCAGGAGTGAATGCATATCAGTCAACACACACATTCCCTCCCACCAGATGGTCCCTGCCTTTGTGACAACATGAATGTCCCCCCCCCCCTGAATTCTTACTCTTAGAGAGTGAACAGCGCCATAAGTGAACGGCCCTGAAGGCGCCCCCCTTCCGCCATATGGCAAGTCATAAGCAAGACTGGAATGGCTCTTTAAAAAGGGCAAGCAGAGTAAGTGAGACCTCGAACCCTCCATCCATGACAGTTTACGACGTCCTTCAGAAGGTCACTTAGTTGATTAGATTGTATGCGAAATTGGTTATGTTTCAATGGCCCTATATATATATATATATATATATATATATATATATATAATATATATATATATATATATATATATATATATATATATATCTAAATTGTATACATAGCTTACGGGAAAAGTAACTGATCTCGCATAGAAGCTGCCAAAGATATTGGAGGATGAACAAGAAGTGAAACGGTACGGGTTAGACAGACTGACTATTCAACAGTGGTGGGAAGCGAAGAGCAGCTGGCAACTTTGCGCGCGGTTTGCCTTCCATTTCCCACACTCCGAATGATACATGGAGGATTGCGAGGAGTGTCATATGTAAATGAGGCCACAATCTCGCTCAAAATGAAGGTCGGAAGTCAGAAAGAACGGGTAAAAGACAAACGCGCCATGCATATTTGCGCCATTATAGTGGAATGGACAAATGCGCCATCATTCTAAGAAATCTCACGGCGCAGGGGTCCATTTCACAACTATGGAGCAAACTACAATGGCGCTATTGTCTTTCATCGGAAAGAACAGCGAGCGTCACACCGCACATTCTCCAACCATGTACAATGAAATTGCATTTCCGGAGGGGCAACAGCGCTTGTCCGGCGAGAGTTTCCGGGTGCCCAGAAGAGACTGTAGGGGCAACTTATGGTTGTTCTCTTGGTGGATGAAGTGGGACGACGACTATTGACAACAGATGCCAAACGAGTCCATTCTGCGCGCTTTTTGCTGTCGTGAACGAGAGGGTAGAGATGCGCAGCGGGAAGACTTGTGCTTGGTTCATATCGAATTTTAGAGACAAAGAAGCAACAGCGCGACGTTTCTCAAGACAAAGTTATTTATGTCAAATGGGAACCCTGATTGGGGGAAAGGGAATGAGAGGGCAAGAATGTCTGCAGAGTCTATATGCGAATGTCTTTGGGGGTCCTTTACCCTTCACATTTTATGGCTTGTCAGCCTTGACTGCGTGGGCATAATAGACACCACTAAATCTGAGAACATGACAAGGAAAGGAGAGGGGGAGTGCTAGTGAAAGGGGGAAGGGGCAAAGGGGACGATAGGACATTCATAACTAGCCATCTCCCGTTATAACAAGAATTCCGAAACTTAGCCGCGTTCCGAAATGAAAATAGGGAAGAATGAGCAGAGAGTCAAGAGAATGGACGACAGAGTTTCGGAG
This sequence comes from Diplogasteroides magnus, assembly GCA_014805445.1. Classification (NCBI taxonomy): domain Eukaryota; kingdom Metazoa; phylum Nematoda; class Chromadorea; order Rhabditida; family Diplogasteroididae; genus Diplogasteroides; species Diplogasteroides magnus. The sequence goes on along the minus strand of JACMIF010000028.1, from coordinate 66,528 downwards.
GTCCGACACTAGGAACACGCAATGCCTGTTCACAACTATTTGCAAGTACTGTAGGGGTGGACACAAGGAAGAGTGATGAATACAAGACACGAACACAGTGAAGACAATGTGATGAGAGGGCGAGAAGGGTTGCACAGTGAATGTCTTCTCCCATTATTAATGACCATCAGGGGATCACGCAAGACAAGACAAGAGAGACGCACATCCATTACTGATGGGGAGACAGCGTGACTCACTGTGGTCAGTTGATGTTTTGTGAGATGTTCGCACCCTCCACAGCCCCCCCCCCTCCCTAGATTTATTGCCTTGAAGAAAGAAACCACTGAGTCATCAAATGTCCACTTTCTAGGAGGTATCCCACCGACGGAGCAAAGAGTTCCAAGTACATTCGACAGGTGACAAGGAACCAAACGGCTTAGTCATCCTATGAGAACTCAACAATATTGGAAATTGTCCAATTAACATTCTATATGGAGCAACAAATAAAACTTCTTCCAACGTGGCCTGTCACAACTCCAATAGGATTGTTTTGTTTAGCCTCAATGCGCCGTATCCTGTTTTTCAACTCAGTCTTTCGAAATCACCGTGAATAATTCACCGGGCCATTCCATTCTACCCTCCCTATTTTGTCTCCAATAACCGGAAGGCATTTATTGTCCAGGCATACTCTGAATTGTTGAGGAGGATGAACGAGGCAGGATGTGTAGTACGCTTACATACATAGCTGCTGGATCCTTCATTGCAAAGATACGACACAACACGAAACCATATTTGGTTACTGTACGACACTGTAGACTGGAATAAGGTGCATCATGACTGTTCAGTGATAACTGTTATAGAATCAATCCAAGTCAATGTACAGAGAAAAGGTTCCTATGACACATGGCTAAGTACAGTTTTTTTAAGGAAGTGGGAGCAAATTATGAACCAGAATCGGAAAAATGCATCTATGAAAAATGCTCACAATGAAATAGGTGATAAAATGTTACAAGTACACTCTATGTTATTATATTATTAGTGGGCTAAAGCGATCCGTAAAAGGGAGCAAAGTAGAAACATGTCGATCTCTAATATCGTTGTTGCATGTGCTGCTGCGGGGGCATGTTGTATTCAGCCTGCTGTTGCTGTCCCATAGCCTGAAAATCGCGTGTCATGGAAAGTTCTGCAGAGTATTCGACATCGTCACGAAGTGAAATACAAGAGCGCCATGGACATTTACGCCATAATTGCGAAGTGGAAGCTTGCGCAATGGAAATGATGACAACTATGGAGCATTTGTCCATTTCACCATTATGGCGCAAATGAATATGGTCCGCTTGTCTTTCACCCTCTTCGTGACTCTAGTCTACACTCACATGTTGTTGTGGGTGTATCTGCTGGTGCTGCAATTGCTGTCTCTGATGGACCTAGGATCAGTATCATCAAATGATACATTGAAGCGCGTCTAACCATCTGCTGATGCTGCTGAGGATGTAGCTGCATTGTCTGTTGTGGCGGTGGCTGCATGGGCTGATTGACCGGAGATCTCGGCAGCTGATGAGAATGTGCTGGTTGTTGCTGAATCTGCTGGATCATCTGTACATGGGTGGGATTCGTTGGACGAGCGCGCACTCCCAACATCTAAAAGAAACTGTAATTTTGTAGCCAAAGGCTATAGCTATACCTGCTGGAAGTGTTGTCCTGCAGGCATTTCTGGATTGGCGACGAACATTGAGCCCTGCAAATAGCAATAAATATAAAAAAAAGTCGAAATTCAAGTAGAAACCTGGGTTGGTGACTGAAGGACGAACTGTTGCTGTTGATACTGATGATGAGGAGGTGTTTGAGGTGAACTCTACATCGACGAGATAAGAAAAACAATCATATTATATTGCACCTGGACTGTCAGCATACGGTACTGTCCCTGTTGTTGGGGAGTATGCTGAATGTGCTGTCCCGAACGACCGCGCATTTCCTCCATCATCATCTGAATACGGTATACTAGGTATATATGAAAATTGTAGAAATGGTGCTCAGACAAGAATTTAGGCTTATTTCGGCGAAGTTGTGTACATCCACAGTAGCGTTTCTAAAACGGTAATTTTAAGCGAGAAAGTTTTTTTTTTCATTCGTCTAATCTCCGAAGAGCTGTTGTCTCTCGCATATGATAGACAACAGCTCCGGGGGAATTGGAAGAATGAAAAATGAACTTTCCCGCATAAAATTACCGTTTTAAAAACACTAATCCACAGGTAAGCAGATGACTCAAATAAACTCGAATACCTGATTATGTCCCATGATTGGTTGATGATCGGGAGACATCATCATCTGCTGCTGTTGTCTCTGTGGGGCACTCATATGGGAGAGTATTGGTTGGTGCTGAACCAGTCAACAGAGTGTCAGTCACAGTGTTCACCTACGTGTTTTATATCGGTAGTAATGTGAATTTCTCACTTGTCCAGTCCACTCGGATCGTATATCTATCGTTCGACGAGACAACGGCTACGAGTGGATCAGATGAATGGGAAATGCACTATACTACCCCTTTTTAACACGAATGTTCTCTCGTCATACCTGATTGGAGGCCGCATGCATTGCATATCCCTGTTGATGTTGTTTCTGCTGCATGGGAACGTGTTGAATGATTACTTGCTGCTGATCCTGAATCAATTGTCTCAAATGGTATGAGAGATTGAACAGACCTGTTGTATCACTTGCATGGGCATTTGCTGTCCCCTCTGATTCTGACCCTGCAAAATAATGTTATCATGAAAACGATAATTGTAAACCTTCTGCATCTGAATGTGCTGCATGTGTTGAGGATTGCCGCTAAAGACGATTTGAGGAGGAGGAAGGTCGGGTTGCTGAATGATCTTTTCAATGAGGAGTGGCGCACTTCTTATCAGCAGCCATGTCAGCATAGAATCCCCAGAAAACGTCCTCCCAGTGCACATCATTAGCCCTTATCTTCTCCCACTTTGATAAAGAGCCTACCACCGAATGAGCTACGAAACAATGACAAAGGGGAGACTCACAGGTTCTCCCTCCCGAGAAGGGGGCCTCAAGTTGGCTGAGATGATCTCCTCGATCTGTTGTGGAAGAAGTTTCTGCATGGGAGAAAGGTCCTGTAGCATCATCCTCTCTTTCTCATCCATCACCTGAAGAATGGCCATTCACTGCAGTCTCTGACTTGCGTTTCTAAAACGGTAGTAAAGTACATTTCTCATTCGTCTAATCATTTCGGAGCGGTTCTCTATCGCGCATAGAGGCAACACCTTCGCGAAATTAGACGAATGAAAATGGCACTTTACTACCATTTTCAAAACCATATTCCTAACTGCATAAGTTACCTTGCACTTCCTCAGTCTCTTCCATTCTCCACTCGCATAGTCCATCTGGAAGAATGTTTCCACTCGCAATTTACATGACTGTCCATCCATTAGTCCATCTTCCATGGAATCAGACAACTTGAGAGTGATGATATTACCTAGTTCAGGACGGGGATTGGCTGAACAAAATAGTATATAAGAAGCATGAAGGAAAACACTCACTCTTGTTTCCACTCATGAATGCAACCATCATTTGCTGTCCCACGAGGTCCATTTTATTAGCAGTCTTCAACATGTCACTGCAGTGTTGCTTGATGGCCTGTTCTCGCACCTGACAATTAAACAAAGTTACGGTATTCAATGATAAATGGGTCACAAAAAGGGAAGGGAAAGCAAGCAGATGTGCATTTTTCAGTCGTATAATTCCCTCTGATCGGTCGTCCATCACATGAGAAAGATATCCGCTCCGAGGGAATAAGACAATAGAAAAATGCACTTCTGTTTGCTTTCCCTACCCTAGTCACAAACCTTCTGCGAGAGCCAGTCTGCATCTGCTTTCACAGTAGGAGCAGTTGCAATGTTGAGATACGATGGAGCCGCGCGTCTTGCGTAGACTGGAGCGTGCGAGGGACCGGGACGATCATCCATTTCTTCCACAGCCGTCTGGTCTTCAATGGGCTGAAACGAAGACCAATGGTATACTTTGAAGAGACACGTTTCTTGAGAAGATTGTTGCCACGTGAGAATTCAACTAGCAATTATCATCATATGTTCGATCACGTAAGAAACAATACTACGGCACATTCACAGACATTTTTATATAATGTTCACTCACATCCTCCAGTGCCATAACAGCCCTGTCAGCCTCCATCTTCTCCATTCTTTCCCTTTCCTTCAGTCTTGCAATCTCTTCTCTGGCTGCATTCTCAGCCTCTTTCTGTGCCTTGACCTTCTCCATCCTCTGCCTCTCAGCTTCTTTCCTCGCTTCTTCTGCAGCAGCAACAGCAGCCTTTCGTGCTTCTGCCTGAAGGAAATACAGTAGACATCGTCTCTTGAATGATCTCTTTTATCTCCCTTTCCCGTACTCACAATCAGTATTTTCCAAGTCATTGCTCATTATGCAGTCGCATAAAATTTTCGTTTTAGAAACCCCTGCTCCGTACTCACCCTTTCCTCTATTGCCTTCTTCCTCGCAGCCTCAGCTTCTTCCCTTTTCTTCTTTTTATCCTCTTCATCCTGTTCTTTCCTCCTCTTTTTCATCGCCTGTGGAATCTCGTCAATTGCAATCAACTTTGCTCCTCCTGCAACGGTAATAAATTTATTTGTAGAGTCCGCTCTACAGTACTTGGGTTTCTGATACGGTACTAAAGTGCATTATTCATTCGTCTAATTTCGCGGAGCAGTTGTCTTTACGTGTCGATAGACAACCGCTCCGAGTGGAAAAGGCGAATAAATAATTCATTATTTACAACTGTTTTGAAACCCTTGAATTACTTTTAAAATTTTGAAATACAGTACCTTCTCTCTTGGCCAGCGTCCTCTGGAACTTCTTCGGTTCATTGGTGAATCCTCCACTAGATTTGACAGCACTAATTTGCGGCGCTGCTCGCATTGGAACTGAATATAAATAAATGTTTGCCACAAGGAATCAGATTGAGAAAACCATACGTTTTGTGTCAGGCTTGCGAACAGTTGATCTTATTTTGATGGGCAGAGAGGACGTGATAATGCCTTTCTTCTGCTGATCAATGAGATTTGCGTTGTCCTCGATAGCTAAAGAAGAAAAACGCATTCACAAATGGAAACAATCGATAAATTCTCACATTTGAGTACGTCAGCCTTCAGTTGGTCAGATTTTGTCCTCTTCTTCAGTCCGAAGTGCTTCTCAACTTCAATTTCCTTGAACCCGAATCGCTCCTGGAAGCTATTCTGTTACACTCTACACGTTAATTAGCCACGGCGGCCACTTTCTTGCACGAAGAACATAAAATTGCGATGGACATTAGTGTTTGTAAATCAGTAGTAAAGCGCATTTCTCATGCGTCTGCTTCCAGCGGAGTGGCTGTCTCTACGAGCGATAGAAAAACCTTTCGAGTTGATTGAACGAGTGAGAAATGCACTTCACTACTGTTTTAGAAACAATAATGGATATGACAAACCTCGATGACTTTGTGTTCGCATCCTTGATGAGATTTGGGCAGCCTTGTTATTCTCTTATTCTTCTCCATGTAGTGTTTCACTGAAATGAGAAGTTCCTCGAGGAGAAAAACCATGTATACGAGGAAGAAGATGATTTGAATTCGAAACATACGCATTGCATGCAACTCTTCCTTCACTTCAACGTAGTGCTCCCGGTTACTCAGCGGTTCCAACTCTATTACGCCATTTGGCGTGATTCGCCTGAATAAGAAAGCTCAATAGTTATTGTGCGTAATATTTTTTAGATACCTGAACATGTCCCCAATTAGCTCGATCCAGTCATCAGGATCTCTCTGACAAATATCGAGAAGTGTGTTGATCTCCGTTTGCCACTGAAATTAATAAGATGCTTACTTTCCACAATTCTAATTTGCTCACGTTATGCAAATGTCGAGGCTGTAATAGCGCGAATCCCATGAGAATCTTCATTTTTACTTGTGTTTCCAATCCCTAAACATTTCAAGGTGTGACATTTTTTATAATGTGCAAAAAACCGACTTGAAAGCATGTGGACAGCTCGTCGATCATAGCCTGATTCATAAAAGAGGCGACGGATCGACATGTCCAAATATCCAGTTCATCTCCCAGTCGTTTATTCAACCAATCAACCTGGAACACCATTATATACACATTCTAAGTCAAATTAACCGACCAATTCTTTATCCTTCAAGTTCGCCCCGGAAATGGGCTTGAACGCTGGATAGGCAGGCATCTTCGCTAGTTTTGAAGAGCCTGTTCGAGGCCAAACGGCCTGCGATAAACATGTTCAGTGAATATTCGTAACATTTATTCCAATGACGAGCACGTTAATTAAAAAATTTTAAATACGCGCTGCAAGTGTGTTTGAATGGTCTCGTGTTTGTAGTTTGTAGTGAGGCTGAGTATCTGCGCAATCTTCTTGCCATTCACTGCGTTCATTTACTCTGCATTCTCTGTCCCTCTCTCATATTGCTACAGTACTCACCACTACACTCAAATTGCATGTGCAAATAGTAGTGAACTAGCGAAATCTGAACATCTTTTGATGGGGACTCTTCATGATCTCCAATATTAATCTTATACAAAAGGCCAGAGGCAATGCCCATGTCATAAAACATGTGTCAGAAAGAAGAAAGGACAGAGGAACCTATAGAGGAATCGAGTTTCCTCTGGTCAGAGGAATATGATGCAAAACAATTCACGAACTATAAAATTAATTCATTCTTGCGTAGTAATTCTACTTGAGCCTTTCTTGTGTATTGCACTCCCCTTCGTTCGCTTGCCGCCTTCCCTGCGCTCCGTTCATTTGCGTACAACACGAGAGCGCGTTTCTTCTTTCACGCGTCGCGGCTCGCGAAGCGTGCATACCTCGCACAGACTCTCATCCAAACTGCAGTCTTGCATCGTGCGTGCGCATTACATGCGTCCTTATAATCCAGTTTTCTTAATTAAGAATTCCTTCAGAATGAGTCTTCGTGCTCACCAGCCAGCGGAAGGAGCCAAACCGAAGTACGCCCTAGTGCATCTCAACGATGATATCGACCTCGAAGACTTTTATGCTTTACTGGTACGTATTTTATAGGGGGGGGGGTTCGAAATCGGTTAATTTTTTTGTCATTCTTCTCCGCCGCGCGCTGGTCTCATTCGCTCTTAGAAAAAAAGCGCGGCGGAGAAGAATGACGACAAATTTACCGTACATGAAACTAGGCCATTTTTACCGCATGCTCGTCATGATTGTTTCGTGTTCAGGCAGATCTTGGTCTCAATCGCATGACATTTGTGCACTCTCTCAGAGACATACCACAATCACTGCTGGATGAGGACAAGAAGAATCCATCCGGATCAGTTGTTGTCATGGTCCCCGATATCAGAGAGGTATCATCTACCGTAACCTATCAAAGACCAACAATTAGATGTTATACCTTCGATTACACTCGCTCCTCATTTCGTCTACTGTATAATACCAGTTTGACATCCTGACTCTTGATAACGCCGGGTTTGGCCCGTCAAAAACTCACAAACTAGCTAGAGTAACAACACCCCTTAACGTGCAGCCTAGAATGAATTTTACCACACTTAACCGCGCCGGATCGAATAGACGCGTCGAGCCCAACTACCGTACCCAAGTCCAGTATGTCAAACTCCACATTCAGGTGCCCGGCTCGCCTTACCCACCTCGTCCACGGCGCGAGACTACAGCGCCCAACACTTCCAACAGTGAAGAATCCACACGGCCAGAGTCTCCCGTGGATATCAAGCCTGACGTCGCACAGGTTTCACGATTGCTAGGATACATTATTTTAAATACTTGCATTCAGTTGAACGGAACTGCAAATGGGACCACTTCTGCTCTATTCCGCGCTTCATCTTCCAATGCAACGCCCATCGCTCCCGTTCCTCCTGGCCGCATAAGTCAGTGATAGGAAACACCTAACTAGGAATACTAAATTGGTAGTAAAGTACATTTATCATTCATCCAATCGGAGCTGTTGTTGAGACAATCGCTCTGCGGTATTAGATTAACAAAAATGTACTTTGCTACCTTTTTATAAACCGTACATCTAACCCCCATCACTTGTTGCTCTTTCCAGTTTCCAACAAGCCGCTACGTTCATTTGTCATTGAAGAGTCTGATCGGTCCAAAAAAGTGAGTTCAGATGTCAATTGCACACAATGGATTAAATGTTCAGTACATTGCAATGAATGGAGATCAGATGCAGAGGGACCATCCATACAACATCGTTGATGTACAGGTACTCGTTCCTTAGTAGGATTTACAAATCGGTGAATGTTTCGTTCTTCTTCTCCTCCGCGCTGTTGTCTCGCCTTCTGATAGATAACAGCACTGCAGAGAAGAATGACGTCACATTTACAGATTCAGAATCCCTATTCCCTCACAATCAAAAAGTAGCATCTTCAGCCCGTGAATGACGTTCCGAAGGAGGCTTTCTCGAGGGAAATGTACGCCAGTTGTCAGTTATGCGACAATAAGATCATGAGCAGCCGGTATTCATCTGTCTTCTGCTCGTTCACTTACAGTACTCCTTCAGAATCTCGAACCTCACGAACCACGTGCGTCGCCACGCAAGTATGAAACAGTTCGAGTGCATATACTGTAGCTACTCCCACAACGAAATGGCCAAGGTTAGAGTTTGGATTTCTAAATCTGTAGTAGAGTGCATTTCTCATTCGTCCAATCTTCTCGGAGCGGTTGTTTTTAGAACTTAGGGACAACCGCTCCGAGTGGATTAGACGAGTACTCACTTAGAAACAGTAGTGAGAGTGAATTAGACTTGGCGGAATGAATCCTAAAGTACATTCCACCTCCCTGCGCTCTCGCGCGGCCGTCTTCCGGCTCATAGAGTCGACCGCACGATAGAGAGCACAGTGTGATGGAATGAACTGCGATTCACAACACTGGAGTGAATATGAGTACTCATTTGATCATTGCAGGTCCGTCTTCACATGCAACACAACCACAAGGACTCACAGAGTCAACCGAAGGACAACATTTCTCCCTCGATGGTTCGACAGTGGGAGATACTCATGGAGAAGTGCTTCCCGGGATTCTCGACCAAGGTGATTGCATGTGCTTCGCTTTCGCGGGAGGATCCTTTCCTCGTTGTTTTCATTTTTTTCAATTTCGACGATGAAATAATTCATGGCAGAGTTGCATATTAATGCACCTATTTATGAAAATCTACTTGAAAAGCAAAGAGGAAAGGTTCCTTTTTCAGGAAGATGTCCGCGTTTTTTCCAACAGTAGAACTCCTCTACTCGATGTTGCCATCGCCAAAACAAGGATACGTCAACCCTTTCTCCCCTTACCACGCGTATCGCCTGACACTGAAGACGCAACAAGTGCCGCCAACAAATTGGTGCAAGACAAACGATCGAGTAGTAAGGAAGTGGCTAAGGCAAAGGTGATCGCGTTCAGAGTATCCTTTCGTCCCTCCCCTTTCAATGTTTATAGATAAATTCATTTATGATCCTTCCATTCTCCACGGAGCGGTTATCTCTACGAGTCAGAAATGAATATGAATACCGCTTTATAAATCCCAGTCTTTAGCATGACACTGAAACCAAATGCTTCATTCAGGAAGATTCTCGTCCTTCATACAGTCCACAAGTCGCAGTTGCCATCGAGAAGACAAAGAAGCACCTCGCAACGAATCCTGTGGTTCAAAAGGATTTCCCTAAAGCAGTTCTAGATCTTGCGGCCAGGCGGAAGGTAATATCGGATATTGGGTCGGATTTTGGGGTTCTAAAACATCAAATTCTCATGAGCGTGGTTGTCTCTCCCACGTGACAGCAACTAGGGTTACTAAAACTGTAATAAAGTGCATTTCTTATTCGCCTAATCCACCCTGAGCGGTTGCCTATCACTCGTAGAGATAACCGCTCCGTGGAAATTAGACGAATAAGAAATGCACCCTTTTAGAAACCCTAACAGCAACAGCGCAGGGTGACGACAAATCTACGGATTTAGAATCCCCTAATTACTATATGGTTAAGAAAAACGACCAACAAACAAAGTGATTTCAGATGCTAGCCGGTGACTCGAATTCTGGTGAGGGGAGTCAATCAAATACCGTCGTCGACAGTTATGAGTGCAATGCATGCAATGAGCCCATCAAGGTTGAATGGACCATTGAAAAGGAAGGAAATATTCCTCTTTCAGAGAGCTCTGATGGAAAATCACTTGGCAAAGAAACACAGGCTCATCTGCATATCCTACAGATGTGAACCATGCCAATACACATGCACACCGGAGGTTTCGCTACCATAGAAGTTCACTCTTATGGAGTTTCATTCAGGAGAAAATGCGATCTCATCTCCGTGAGATGCATAATGACCACGGCAAACCCCTCGGCTTGGCTCCTGGAGCCTCACCCCAACTATTCATTCGCCAGTTCTTCCCGACGTTCAGAGGTAGGATTACTGTATTGAAGGTCTGCTTGATTCTGAATGCTCAGGACCGACATCAGAAGAAGAGTGGATGGTAGGAAAGGAACCATCAGAAGCTGGACCCTCTCAAAAGATGGTGGATGTGAAGGTAAGACCATCACTGCAAATGGGAGAAATAGCAGTGATATCATTATCAGATGGAAGACGTGCCTCTGATCGAAAAGAACCAGTACAAAGAGGAGGAGAGTGAATTTCCCGATGACTTGGAGGAGGAACCAGAGGCAGAACCCATTGGAATGATTGATTGCGAGGTTGGCCACTGCGATTGTCATCCATAAACAGTCACCTTATTATTGTGGAAAACCAACTCGATATACCAAGTGCGCACACTCCATCTGGCTGACAACTGTGAAATCTCAAATTTGCGTACTTTTTCGTCGTTTATCTGACTTTTAGCCATGATTTTAAATAGGTATCACGCTCAAGATATAGTGGCTGCCTTTCAACTCAACAGTCGTCATTACAGTTGTGCCATCGTCCTGTGGACTCGAGTGATGTCATCGGTCTAAATCTTCTTCTCTCACACGCAAAGAGGCACTACAAGCAGAAACAGGTGGGATCACTCTCCTATAACTTCGAGAAACTCTTCGATGATCAGTAAATAGAGTAAAAATGAATGAAAGTATTTAGTGGCACTGTACTCAATGCGACCATTCGGGCACTGAGCCCGAACAAGTGGAGAATCATCTAATAGTCAAACACAGGATTATGAACGAACGCCCTATAGATATGAGGTCAGTAATGGGGGCTCTAATTCCGTAACGTTTTGCCATTCTTCTCCACTGCGCGGTTGTCTTGATTGACAACTGCGTCGCGGCGATGAACGATGACATTTTTAAAATTTTGAATCTACAGTTAGTAACTCATGCCATTCCTTCGCGTTTGGTCCAATTCTGTATGACAGAAAATAATTTTTTTTATTTCACGGATTTTGTCAAAATTGAGCTTTCATCTACTCTTGTAATGATAATTGCAGCAACAAAGTCATGCGAGGCGCCTGGATCGGTGTGATGAAGAGATGTTTCCCCTCACACATCGATAGCATCAACGCATTAAGGTTCAAGAAACGAGAAATTGATGAAAGGTGGGTGACGCATACCGTATGCTTTGTCCTAATATTAACCGATTTGAGGGCGGAATCCATTCGAGCTACCTCACAGGCTGCTAAGAGCACTCCCTCTTCGAATGAGGTAAAATATTGGATCTTACTCACTTTGTACATTCAACTGCTTTAGGAACCGTCCCCACCTCGAAGAATGTCTACAAGGACATCCATTCCTTCAAAGAAGGCAAGATATGATGAATGAACTTCTCTACTGATCATCTGAACCACTCTCCCGAATTACTGAATGGCTTTCACTATACCCATGACATCTCAATTGAGTACGAGTAAGAAATGCGCCACCATTTGTTTATCGTTTAATGTAATATTTGCAATTTTTGGTTGCGACGAGTTGTCTTTGCACGATTGTCATCTGAAGTGTTTTGTGCCCGGAATTTGTTGTTTGTTTCGAATGATGTTCCTAGTTATTATCCTGCGTATTTATTCTGAATAAATCTAAATTTGTTTTTTTCCGGAATTTTTAGCAGCACAATGTGAATTTCGAGATGAGCTTGGCGTGTTTCTGACATTACTAATGAGTGAGGCGGAGTCGGCCTGGGTATATTATTGCATGTCGTCTACTTGAGCTCGAGACTCCGATTCCTCCCCTTCCCCCCGTGAATTTAGTTTGCTTCGGGGCATTTACAGTGACCGGGTCATTCTAGGAGCTCTCGCCATGAACGAGTCGCGGCCTGAGCTTCAGGATTATCATATCGCAGGGGCAACGATCTCCGGGGTTCGTGACATCGACTCTTGTACTAACAACAGGGAAATTCCAGCTCAGTCTGTTCGGGTTGACGTGTAATTCGCTTGTCCTTGTTTGTAGTAGACACGTTCCTTCACTTGCTAATTCATTCGGAAAGCTCATCCTGAGCCAAGCAGCAGCTGATTGCATTCATCAAATCATATTTGCTCTCTACGCAGGACCTACTATCTTTTTGTAAGTAAGACCAGTAATTATCAATTCAATGCGCTTCTTTCAGCCAGATCAAGTCGTTTATGCCTTTTGAAGTGAGTAGATCGGCTGGAACCATGCTTATCATAGCATACGAGGTGAGTTCCACAGATCAGCTACAGTATTACCTACCCTTGAGGTCTGTGGCTATTCTCATCTCTGCATATCCTTCAATCGCTTCTGTGCAATTCAGTTTCCAGTCACGTACAAGCTCATCTTCAGGTTCCTACTCTGTTACCTTCATATTGTAATTGAAGTTCCATGTGGTTCTTTCAGGAATCACAAGCTCACTTTGGACACCATTATTTCCTCCATCATTACATTTAATTTTGCAGTGCCCGAAACACGAACCGCATAATTGCATTCTGTTGGATTGCCGCAATTCTTCCCAATATCGTCCTTCTGCAGTTGAGTGAGTCGTTTCGGTGCATTGGGTGGGAATGTCAGATGATCATTTCTAATGAGCAATGTTCTGCCTGATGATGAGGATCATTAGCGTTTGGCCTTTCCTTTCCCTTTTCGACTCATCCAATTTGGAAAATGAACAAAAAAATTCCTTCTTGAGTGGATTGCGCGCTGTACATGCCGATCGGTTCGTGGCTCTTCACTTATCTCCATAATCCTTCATGTAATGTCATAGAATGGTTTGGAGACGGTATTCCTTGTATTCGTAGACTCTCTTATCGTAAGGTATGCACATTTCTTCAAGTACGTTCTTATTGTGATTCTTGTTGCCCTTCTCGACTTGGCAACTCTTTGCCGTTTCTACATGTCAAATCGACAGGTGAAATCAAATGTCAAAGTCATGTGAACGTTGTAAACATAGATTCCGAACGTTCGAAGTTCAATCACGGCAAAGAATCGAAGAAAGAAGCAGGAAATGTTCTTTCTGTGGCAGGTCTGCACTTGGTTGCTAAATCGGTAGTAAAGGGCGATTCCCATTCGTATTGTTTCCTCAGTGCGGTTTTCTATGGGTGTCAATAGAGAATCGCTCCGAGTGGATTGACGAATGCAATTTACTACCGATTTTAGAAACCCCTAGTCAGCACAAATAAGGGCGATGTTAAAATAATATGAATATGTTCAGGTCTGTCTACAGGGACTGTTCTTTATCACCGAACTCATCACATACTTCTTTGTGGCACTTTTTGTCAAAAACAAGTGGATTTACTTCGGGCTAACGACAGTGATGTGGATATGTGTCCACTGCTTCGATGGGTATACGGCCATTCCTCACTAGGGAACAAAAAATACTTACAGACTACTCACACTTTCGTGCAACAGTGAATTTCGTCGGATTCTGCTGTCTAAGAAATCGTCTTCCATGTACAAAAGTAAGTAGTGGAGAAGAAGCATTCAATCAGAGTCTCTTCAGAAGAACAGAGCACCACGCGTACATTGGCCTTCCACAGTATCCCTGTCAGTCTCACTCTCAATCTCAATTCGATCGGACTCGAAGAAGGAGACATCATACTGTAGACTAGGGAACGCACTTCGAAGTTAACCTTCTAACCTCCCCAATCGTCTCTCATTTCGGCAGACGACTGCTCGGAAGAAATTGGGGAGGTCAGAAATCCCATAATGTGCTTCCTACTGTAGACTGTGTCCTTATCATCGCATTGTATCTTTAGCCGCCATGGGCGAGAGTAATAAATTGCCTTTCATGTGTTCCTGGAATGGCGCACTCCGGTTCACGAAAAAGACAGGATACAGCAGCTATTTCACGATCTCAGTGTCCATTTTCTAATGCATCCAAGCGCGCAAGAAGTGAATCTAATAGTAAAAGGGGAAAGTACCATTTGAGTGTCCCCATCAACTGTCCACCCATGTCTGTGTGTGAACGAGTAACTATGTGTGTGATAGGCGTCATCACTTTTCCCTATCATCCACTGCTTCTCCTTTATCTCCTCTTCCTTCCCCTCCTTCTCTTCTCATGTCAATTCTTTATCCTGTGCACTCCCTCCATCCTTAGTCCTTTACCCTTTACCTTTTCTACCGGTTCCGCGCATTTTGACGCCTCTTCTCTTTTCACAGCAGCAAGAACCGTTCCCTGCCAGACCGTGGTTCCAGCACGGAGATGATGCACGGCGCGCAATTTATCGCCCTTCTTTTTCTGGTCAAATGTGCCGTTGCCGCCAACAAATGTGAGCTTTTCTTGATTTGCAATGTGAGTTCGTTGAATTTGAGCTGCCTGCGGTTGCACCAGACAGTTCCAACCCTTGTGTGGCACCAATGGCATCACTTATGATAATGAGTGCATGATAAGATGTGAGAAGACGCCGATTGGTGAGTGTTCAGACTGATCAATTAAAATGGGAACGGTCAATGGGTCGGGATAAATCCATCTCGACTAATTAGGATGAAAAAGTGACTGGGGATATTGTGAGAAAGATCGACTTCCTCACTTTGGCTTGCGATCTTTTAATGGCTGCCGAAGTATCGAACCGGAATCTCTCATCTTCTCCATTTCCTTCATTCGCCTCTTCTTTAGTTCAATGTTATTGCTTCTAAAAACTGCTGAAAGTTCGACAGCGAAACGTCGTAAAGTTGACCAGGAGACAATGAGAAAATTTGCAAGGAAATGGGTCAAATAGTGCGGTTGGATAAAGAAGAACACGGAGAGAAAACACGAAAGGGATGGAACTCAGGTGATGAACATATTGCAGACATTGCATACAAGGGAGTCTGCTGCCCCGAATTGGAATGCACCTTCAATGTCGCTCCTCTCTGCGATTCTGACGGTACAGTCACCGTATTTAGTGTGAACTGTGCTTGTAATTACAGGAGACACTCACTTGAACGAGTGCATATTTGAGTTGGCACGGTGTTTGAGGATGCGAATTCAAGGAAAGATTATAAGGATAGCCGAAAGAGGAGATTGCAAGTGAGAATATTCGTGTTTTGCAATTTCACGCTCTTCTCTTTGCCAGCGTTTGTGATTTGACCCCGACTTCGTTAAATTTGAGCTGTCTGTGGTTGCAGACAGTTCCGACCCATGTGTGATAACAGGGAATTCGCAACTTTCACGTGAATGTTCAGAGAACCGGAGCTGTGCCGCTTCGACTGCACGAGAGATGTAGTGGGGCCAGTGTGCGATAACTTCATGAGGACACACAACAGTTATTGCGAGTTAGCAGCCCTAACATAGAAGGCCCTGCATAAACATTCTCTTTCAGTTTCCGTAAGATGAACTGCGAGATTGCCTTGGAAGGCAAGCACGATCAAGCGACAATTGAATACTTTGGAGAATGTGAAGTAAGCAATACGGAACCAGTTGAAATTCTAGGTAAGCATGATGTAAAAATATCTTGACAAGGACATTTCTAGAACAAGTAGACGCAGTAGCGATCGAGCTTCATATGTGGTCGAATCAGACAGTGGTGGAGGAACAACTCACAGGTGAAATTATAGAATTGTCCTGCCACCATTGAAAGTTTAGACGATCACAATCTAACTGAAGTTGAGAAGGCACTGAATCTTTTTATTCCTGATTTACGCAGACTGGAAGGTGCGAATTCCTAGTAGTTATGATTCAATGTCAATTTATTTGAGGTGTGCCTATTGAGAACTCGAAGGAATCAGAAGAGAATAAGAAGAATGAGGCGGCGATTGAACAGCTTCTGCCATTCAATGGCGAAGAGCAGCACAACGCAAACTTCAACGACATTTCCTCCCTCAACGATGTCGATGTGGCCGACTTCGTGGAGAGCAGAAATTCGCAAAAGACTGTGAGGGAAAGTACCGCATGTTCAAAGTGAAAGTAAGTATTAGAGCCGACGAGTTGCCCATTCGCCCGTGATAGCCACTCTCGACACAACAACTCTCCACAGTAAGGAGGTGACGATTACAAGGGATAGCAGTCATAAGAGTGAGTCTGGATGAGTTAGACTAGTCGTTAAAACTGAGTCTTCAGTCAAAACTATTACGGAGTTCGCATTTGCCACCGAGGAAGAGCCCACATCGGTAGAAGGGAGTGGATTAGACACAGAGGTGGAGATTCCTACTGCTACGGTATGTGCGATGATATCTTAGTTAGAAAAGAGCGTTTCCTTCAGACTGAGACGCCGTGTTCAGCTGTTATGTGCACAAAGGAGTGGGATCCTGTGTGTGACTCGAGAAATGTCACTCATAGAAATCCTTGTCTGTTCGAGGTATCGTTCATTCTCTTTTTATATGCAACTTTTATTCAAGATGAGCATTGCATAGATCCATTGTCATTGATTAATAAGATTTCATTTAACACGAGTTCTATGAGAGAACCAACATTTTACTGGAGATCCTGGTACCGTAAAAGTCAGAATTTTTTTAAAAATCGCATAAAATAATCTTATATTATACTAAGTAAAAGAAAAATGTTCAATGCATCAGACAATCTTTATATACCGTATTTCTCAAGATATCGACATCTGAACTTTTTATTGATAGGATTTACTCAAAAAATCAAAATTCTAAGTGTCAATTGATGCCTCCGACTTTTTTCCAGATTAAAATTTTTACCTCAATTCCCTACATTTTGAGCACCCTCCGACTGCCAACGTTGGGGGAAACTTGAGTTATGAATTTCTGAATGTTGCCGATTCGACGAAAATGGTCAAATCACCGATAGTTCGACGTTTGTATTTCATCGAAAAAGTCGTTTCAGATAAACTTCCTTCACAAAAATTTCTTGTATTGATGTCCTCTTTCGATATTGGTACTAAAAAGTGGGGGTCATGTCACTGACTGAAAGTCCGTTTTTGGACATAGCCGAAAAATCGAGAAAGTGGCAAAATGATCCAAAAATCACTACCGATGACCTATGACTTTTAGCATCAATTTTGAAAGAGTATTTTTTGAGAAAATTTTTGGCGCCAAGATGAGCTTCTGAAATCAACTTTGAACCGAGTTATGATGAGCTGATTATTTTTTTCCAAATTTTC
>JACMIF010000028.1:25870-48998 GCA_014805445.1 Diplogasteroides magnus | reverse complement strand
CCAACGTTGGAAGTCGGAGGGTGCTCAAAATGTAGGGAATTGAGGTAAAAATTTTAATCTGGAAAAAAGTCGGAGGCATCAATTGACACTTAGAATTTTTAAAATTGATTTTCTGAAAATGTGGCATATCTCAAAAATGAGAAAATTGTAGCCATTCTCTTTAACGTTGGTCTATAACCATGTTAGGTTTTTGTTTTGAGGATGCATGGACCACCCTGGTAGTGGAAAAAATTGGGCTCATATGATTAAGTTTGAAAGGAGTTATGATTTTTTGAGTAAATCCTATCAATAAAAAGTTCAGATGTCGATATCTTGAGAAATACGGTATATAAAGTTTGTCTGATGCATTGTAAATTTTTCTTTTACTTAGTATAATATAAGATTATTTTATGCGATTTTAAAAAAAATTCTGACTTTTCCGGTACCAGACTCATATCAACTTTCTCACAGAACGCGTGTTAATGATGTTTCTTCAGTTCCATGCCTGTACCAACTACAGGCAGACTGGAGATGCGGTTGTCATTGGAAGATACGGAGAGTGCGATTCGAAGAGAGAAGTGAGTACGTGACAATTGATACTGATCTATGCAGGTGGTTTTTAGGCCTGTGCCTTCTGCGGTGAGAAAATAGACGATGGAGAGCCACTTTGTGACAATCACAACAGGTGAACTGAATGAGGGGTTGGGAGTCAGCAATAGTACACTGTAGTTTTACTGTAGTTTATTGTACTATTATGTAGTGTATATGTTGTTTTCAGAAAAAGAAGAAAATACTTCATAAATTGGTAAACAATAATGACTTTCTCTAAAAACATGTTCACTGACATGTTCACTGTGTGAGCTGTTATCAGGACACATAAGAGTCTATGTGAATTCTCTCGATGGAACTGCGAATCGGCCAATCTGGGAAGGGAATTGGGAGTACTCGTCCACACTGGAGAATGTCATCCGAGATCACTTGGATTCTCTCTAGAGGTGCTACAAGACTCCTAAAGCATGAAGATATAAATTGGTTCAGGAGGAGAATTGTCCTTCGGTCTGTACGCGAGATTTCAAGCCAGTGTGCGATGTGTACGGGAAGACTCATCCCAATCTCTGCTCCTACCAAAGGTTGGAATTATATTATTGTCCACAAAAGACAATACAATGTAATACATTGTTAACCCGTATCTGAGCATACGCTCGGGGATCAGGGGTTAGTCGTCTATTCGCCACAATCCTTACGTTGCTTTTCTTCTCTGTAGAGATTCCTTCAAAGTAACTGAAAAAATGATAGAATATTGAAGTCTTGATCAAGAAGTTCCTTATAATAATACTGTTTCAGGGCCAACTGTTTGGCCAGGAAGAATGGGGAACCATGGGCAGCACACAGTTTGTTCTCTCTTTTCGCCTGTGAGGACAGTGATCAGGCAACAGAGGTTGGAATAGCACTAGGGGTTCTAAATCGGCAAAATTGTCATCATTCTTCTCAGCAGTGTCGTTGTCTATCAGGGGTGAAACGACCACTCTGAAGAGAAAATGGCGACAAATTATCGATTTAGAACCCCTAAAGATATCTACAGAATACAATGAAATAATTTGAATATTTTTCCAGGAACTCTTCAAGGCAGAAGCAGCCGCGCCTTCTCAGGAGCCTCCTCCTGATACTTCCTTCTCCATTGATTCCGGTCATTCTGCTATGAAGGACACGAAGATAATCTGTCCTAAGCCCGACTGTAGCAGACAGGGACAGCCAGTGTGTGATAACAAGGGAGGAGTACACGAGTGAGGAAGGAATACGCATCGCATTTCGGTAAAAAAGTGCATCATTTGTCGTCTATACCTTCAGCAAGCCGTTATCTCTAATAATGAAAGGTATCCGGTCCTAGAAGAGTACATACGACATATGATGCATTAACTTTCCGAAATGCGATGCGTAGTGAGGAACGAGTGTCCACCTCCCAACACGATTCATTCCCTTCCAGGAACACCTGTGTCTTCAACTGGGCCCGTTGCATTTCTGCCCAACACGGCATCGTTCTGACTCTTCTTCCTGAAGAACAATGTGCTGTGAGTGATGTTGTCGTACTGGAGATGCTCAGTTCTGACTTCAGCTAGCTGGATGTGGTCTGAAGTGCGGACATGAGGAGGACCCCATATGTGGAGGCGACTTCAGGTATACAGTAGGGTTTCTAAATCGGCAGTAAAGTGCACTTCTCATTCTTCAAATATCCGCAGAGCGGTTGTCTCTACATTCGATAGACAACCGCTACGTGTGGATTAGATGAAAGATAAAAATGCACTTTACCACCGGTTTCGAAACCCTGGTATACAGTACCTGCATGATGACGTAGACCAAGTGTTGATTGCTCCCTTCCAGGACGTACAAGAACCTGTGTCACTACCGCAGGGCTCGTTGCGAGAATCCATCTCTGGATCAGCTCTTCATCGGTAGACATTCATGTAGTAACATCTGAAGATGTGATCGATCTTGCAGGCGCCTGTTCTCTGTGCTTTGATAAGCCGTGCGAAGAACTTTCCGCAGATGCACCCGATGACAAGTGAGAGTGTACCACCCATGAAGCCTCTACTGATATCATTCAGATTCATCTGCGACCACAACTCCGTTACTCGTTCTCAATGCGAATTCAGAATGCTCAAATGTGTCCTTGAACGCAACTTCGGATATAGTCTCGAGCTGCTTTATGTAAGCCTTAAATCCACCACAAGACTCGCAAGACATGCCCTCAGGGTCCACTCCACCACTAGACATGGGCTATATCACTTATGTGCATGAATGATCACTAGGATCAGCTTGATCAGTGGAGAAAACCCAGCTTCTCAGTTCTCCAGATTGCCCCGTACGACAAGTAGTGGGACCTGGAGGGTCCGGCTCATAAAATTTCACAAAAGACGGACGTTTGATCTCAGCTTTAATGAGATTTCATGGATCCGAACCCTATTCGTTGCGGCTAGAAATTCTATTCACTTGCCAAGGCACCACGCGCCCGCCTGTGAGCTGTGATAGAGAAGAGAAGGAAGAACGGGGAAGGGACGATTGGAGAACGGACAGATATGATTGCATTGCAAGATAGATACTACTGCTTGTAAAAAGGACATCGACTCTCTCGGTGTGACGACCTGTCATCTCGGCATGTGATACACAGATAAATTGACACAAATCATTCCTTTTTTGTCATTCACTGTCGTTTGATGCATACCTGCTGCATCGCACGTGCGCCTGGTGCGATTATATAGGATTTTCAGAATGGGAGATGCTGTCCTCACAAGTCGAGTTGTCCAAAGAAGAAGAGTCCCGTGTGTGGCACTGATGGGGTCACATACGCCAATGATTGCGTCCTTCATGTGAGTCACAAATTGACATATCATAAATATGCTGATGGGACCACTATTAGGCTGCGTCTTGTGCATACAGCAAGGCTACTCCCACCAAGATCATAACCATCGCCCACAGTGGAAAGTGCACTGTCACTCGATCACTAGAGGTTCAACACATTGACATGTTTGGCGGTGACAAGTTGTTTCTCCCGTTCAGGGTCAACCAGCAGTTAGTGGTGAGCGGTCAGCAGAAGTGAATGCGAAGTTGACAGTCGATGAGATAGCGGTGGAACGACATGTCAAGAGTACTCATACCAGTATGACTCCATCCAAACAATAACTTCAGTCATTCAACGATCCAGCAAAATCCCCGTGCAGTCGAACTGTTCCGAGTGTCCAGAGGATATGGACCCTGTGTGTGCCTCGAACGGAAAGACGTACGGAAACGTTTGTCTGCTGAAGAGGGATGCATGTCTGCACAAGTATGAACGAGAAAGAGGCGAGATCGGCCATTCATCTTCTTTTTGCAGACACTCACTCGCGATCTCGTACAAAGGAACGTGCTGCATAGCACAATGCGCGCCAAACTTCAGTCCAGTGAGTGAATGGAATTCTTTTGAAATGGCCACTCTTTCAGGTCTGTGACTCACATGGCAAGACCCACCGTAATCTGTGCAAGTTTGGTTTACACCGATGCGAGTCTATGAAGAAGGAGACGCGAGTCCCCTCCATTGCTCAGTTCGATGTTTGCAAGGCCTGTTACTGGACATCATTATGAAAACAGACTACTTCTTTAGAGTAATGAAACGGCTTGCGAAAGGTGTCCCATGAAGTACGATCCGGTCTGTGGATCCAATGGTGGGGATAGCGGCCACTTCTTACAGTGATATCTTGTATTGCAGGAGAGACATACATGAGCGAATGCGAGCTGAGCAGGGCCAATTGTCTGGTTGAACACAAAGTACTTGATGATTCCATTGTCACTCTTCACTATAACGGTAATCCCCCACCCCATACCGAATCCAAGGGTGTCGCTATCAGTGATTTTAGTGCAATTATCATTCGCGTAATGTCCGCGGTGCGGTTTCCTCTCTCATGCGACCGCTCCGCGGAGATTAGACGAATGACAATTGCACTAAATTCGCTTATATCTTATCGCCTTCATCATTTTCTTGTACAGGAGAGTGCTGTTCGCCCCTGTCCTCATGCAATTCGGCTCTGTTCTCCCCCGTGTGCGATTCTGAAGGGAAGACTCATTCCAATGAGTGCATCCTCTCCCATTATTCTTGTGTCCAGCGGCGGCAGCACTCAAAGAACATCACTCGGGCATACAGAGTGGGTCCATTGACACCCCCCCCCCTATTGACTGTGCCATTCATAGGGAGCCTGTTGCAATCAGCCCTGTCCAGAGGAGTACAATGCAGTCTGTGACGGAGAGAGCACTCACAGCAAC
The DNA here is from genome assembly GCA_014805445.1 of Diplogasteroides magnus. Lineage (NCBI taxonomy): Eukaryota > Metazoa > Nematoda > Chromadorea > Rhabditida > Diplogasteroididae > Diplogasteroides > Diplogasteroides magnus. The sequence continues at coordinate 44,228 of JACMIF010000028.1, read as the reverse complement.
ATGTGCCACTTCAGGTTGGAGAAGAGAAAGGGACACAGTCCCATTGTGAGTCCCTTTCAGAGTGGCACAGTGTCTGTCAGAGAGGAGAGGACAAGTGATGGCTGTAGCATATGCAGGAGAGTGTTGTGTGCTGGAGAAGGGTGAGATAAGGAGTGAAAGACCGGAGCAACATGGACTTTTGCGCCACAATGTTGGATTGAACAGATACGCCCTGAGAGCGCTACGAATAAAGGCGCTTCTATTCATGTCATCATTGTGGCGCAAATATCCATGGTGCTCCTGTCTTTCATAAGGGGTAGTCCATCACGTAGAGTCCCTCTTCTCAGGACCATGCGCGCATTCGGGCCCCTTGTGTGATTCCGATGGTGAGACACACGTCAACAGATGCCGATTCGAACAAAAGAAGTGTCGTCTTTCCAGGAATAAACTGAAAGAGCCGAGGGTTGTTCATGCAGGTCGCTGAGGGTACACAGATGCCAATAACAATGACATCATTGTAGGAGAGTGCTGCGTAATCGAGAAGTGTGCGAAGGATGAGCAGCCAGTCTGTGATAATAAGTGCGATGACGATTGAATTCAGAGCGATGACGTCACTTTCAGGGGCAAGACGCATGCATCACTTTGCCATCTTCAGAACACAAAGTGCATCAATGATAAGGTGCATCCTGGACAAGAAATCGAGTTTGATTACGCGGGTGAGAAGCTTCTCGCATTCTGAGAAGTGAAGGAATGTATGCAGGGCCGTGCTGTGATAGTGACTGTCCTAATGAAAGCGACGCTGTGTGTGATCAACACGCGAATGTGTACAAGAATCAGTGTTTATTCAAGTTGAGAGCCTGCGAGACTTCGAGGCGGTGAGGATTAGCGTTCCTAAATCGGCATATTTGCGTCATTCTTCTCCGCAGTGTGGTTATCTATCACGGGGTGATACAATCGCTCTGTGTAGAAGAACGACGACTAATTTACCGATTTAGAACCAATAGTGATGATGTCATCCCATCCATTATTGAGTCCTTCCATTGCAGTACTGACTCATCTCTGCTGCAAACACCTTGTCCAACCAGGAGGACGCGACATCTCGAGATCCCCGGAGAGCCCATAACCGTACAATGATCGGTGGCTAATATCTGTGCCCATTCGCGTCACTGCGTCCCCCGTAAACACATTGACAGCACCCCTTCTTCTATTCTCATGGAGTAAGTAGCCATAACAACAGACGCAACCACGTATCTTCCTTCCTTCCTGTACACATCTAACATCGCTTCCATTGAAGCAAACAGTGAATGTCAGAGTTTCCCCCTATGCATTACTGCGACTGTCATGTAGTCAGTCGTGATATTGGTTGTAAAGTGCAAAATGTTCAATAAAAATGAATCTTTTTATCCAGCGGACTAGTGTATGACAAACGACATACACACGCAACACTGATCACAACAGTAATATGATAACATAAAGCCGGTGCAATTGGAGCATGAGGTTCGAATGTGGGGGGATTTCTTATGGATCTGATACTGAATGAATGAGCACAACGAAATCGCGTAAAGTATCAAGTGAGTCAACGTATTTAAAGACACAATATGTGGATATTCATCCAGATTGTCGTAATTATCATATCCGTTGAGAGTAAATTGGGCTGATTTGATAGTATTAACAAACAAGAAACCGCGAAGTGAAATGACATGGACACAACAACAAGAAATGACAGATCTGCACAGTCAGATGCATCATGGGCTGATTATGAATAAAGCACGATAACATTATTTTTGATAACATAGAAATTATTCTTAGCAAGATAATAGCAGTGGTCCCCTTAAGTGGAATAGGATATTTGAGAGACGGGTGTTTACCAACTCTTTCTTGGGTGGGAATCCGCTAGTAACAAAAGACGCGCGAATACTTTAGTGTCGTCTTCTTAGTATACCTCCGTTTTGACCGTCTCAACCTTGACGAGTCGCTCGTCGATGAGGTCTTCTGCACTGGTGACACTTCCATCATCTGCCTCTGCCTCATTCGAGTGGAGGTCATCTTCGATGTGCAGGAGGGGTCTGAATAGTCTCCATACTCATCCATTACAGTCCACAAGTCGTACAAAAACGGCAATTTGTCGTCATTCTTCTCCGCCGCACGGTTGTCTATGCGAGAATGATACAACCGCGCGGCGGAGATGAATGACAACAAATTTAGCTTTTTTGGAGACCTAATGTCCACTCACTTGGTCTCAATAGATTCGTCAATAGGCTCTTCCCCATCCATTCCATCACTGCTCTTGCTGGTGGAGGATGCCCTGTTCTGAAAGAAGGAACAATAACACACTGAAGAACAAGAGAAAAACGGACCGGGGGTTCAAAATCGGTAAATTTGTCGTCATTCGTCTCCGCTGCGCTGTTGTCGCATTTCATCATAGACAACCGCACGGCGGAGAAGAGTGGCGACAAATTTACCGATTTTGAACATCTGGTGAGCGCGTACCTCATCAATGTCAAGGGTGTCGGTGTCAAGATCCTGATTGAGTCCCTCGAGGAGAATCTCGATTCCCGAATTCTCCGACTTATTTACAGGCTGAACCACCTCGAGCCTTCCGGTGGGACAGTCCTGCAATTGAGAAAGTGAACTGATGGAGGGGGGACAGGCACCACTTACCATGTAGTACAGCCAGTGATTCTCCAGTCCTCCGAGAGTCATGAACTTCCTGTTGCATTCAGTGCAGCGATAAATCTCCTGTCGTTGGGTCTGATGCTTCCTGAAAAACAAGAGAGTAAAATCCTGCCATAGATCCATTACAGGGGTTCTAAATCGGTAAATTTGTCGTCATTCGCCTCCGCTGTGCGGTTGTCTGATCCTGATAGGCAACTGCGCTGCGGAGAAGAATGACGACAAATTTACCGATTTATTCCCCCTAGATCATTACTCACTTTCTGATGTGTTTGTCCACTGCATGAATGGAGTGCAGCACTTCTCCACAGTATGCGCACGTTCGGGCGGCCGCCGAATCCAGGCCACGTTCCACGAACTAAAGACATTCTTCCCACACTAATAATTTCATCCTTGACTAGCGATAGCGCTGTGGAAATTTCTTCAATCTCTTCCGAGCGTTCCTTTATCGAAATAAGAGACGACCGCTCGGAAGAGATTGGGAAGGCTCGAAAAATGCCTTCTTGACCCACCAGCTGTGAACGATCGGGCTGCACTTCATTCGACTGGTGCATCTGATCGAGTTTCCGCTTCCTGTTCGTTCTGTTGTCTCCATCACCCTGAATCTCCATCTCTCACCTACTATTCCCCTTCTTGTACGATACTCACCGGATGTGCCAGCATGCAGTGTCGAGTGTGACCCGCGATTCCTGGTGCATTGTCGAAGACTTTGTCGCAGCGACGACAACGATCTGTAGGGGAAACAATAGCGGACGTCCCAGACAGTTCTCAGACAATGAAACACCATTCAGTCTCTAAAGAGCTGCCGTTATCTTCGATTGTGTGGGCAACTTGTCCGCAGAATAGTCTAGGACGCCCAACATAGGTGGAAATAACGGCCGTTCATCCTCAGCATGGGAAGCGGTGTTGTGAGGGAGGGGTACATAATTTTGATCATTTCGCTCTTTGGTCACTCTGAAGCCCGAAAAAAACGGCTCAAGAAGAACATGACGAATTTGTACTGAGAACGGTGGTCAGCATGTCACTCACAGCTCTTATCAGACGTGCCCGGAGTCTTCTTCTCGTGTTTCGCTTCCTTGATCACACGATCAACTGCCGGATCGTTCTCTCCCTGAACAATGTAGAATTAGAGTGGAAGGAGTGATGAAATGACTGACCGGAGGCGCTGGAGGCTTCGGATGTGCATATCTGACGTGGCTTGCGTACGCCTGCTGAGACTCCATGAAGAGTCCACAGTAGCGACAGTTGTCTGAGAAGAGGGCATGATGATGAAATGAGCAGGAAGTGGACACTCACAAGGTCTTGGAGTGGATGCAACAGCATTGGGATCCTTGGGTGGCCTCGAACGCTTGGTACTACTGACGACAGGTGTGGCTGTTCCCTGAAAAAGAGGCCATTAGAGCGATGATCGAAGGGGGAGGGAGGGTATACTTCTTTGTCTGGACGAGTTGATCCATTTGAGGGTGTTGCTCCATTTGCGGCACTCGGTGTCTTTGGATGTGCATATCTGACATGACTGGCATACACTTGCTGATTCTCGCATGCTTTTCCACAGTGACGACAGATATCTGGAAGGAAAACATTTCGCAATGCAGCTGATCATTGGGAAACTCACATTTCCTCGGTGCAGGAATGGGTTTGTTGAAATCTTGATGAGTCTCTCCTCCATAGAGCGAAGTGTCTATTCGAACGGGCGATTTGCTGCCCCTTGCAATCTGTTCCAGTTCCTTCTGTATCTCTTCATTGTACCATTCATCGTCCGGTATCATCATTTCGCTCTGTCAATCAACTCTTCCTCCCCCATTCAACCAGTGGTTATTGTTACCTTGATGCTGATTCTGTGAGGTGAATTGATGTGAGACAGTCCCACTCCATTGACGAACACATCGGAGCCTCCCGATACTGAAAATGCGTGAGTGTGAATGGGGTAGTTGTTTCCAATCACCCTCTTCCAGTGGCTGTCTAACAACAGAATGATGGTAACAATCTCGGTATGATCCCGGGTGGTGACACATTCACTTTCTTGCCTATCGTCTCCTCCTCTCATTTCTTGTGCCTTCTACTGCACAAACAAAAGGGGAGTGAGCATCGTCACGTGAGACGCGGTGCAGCTGATTGTCTCTCCCTTATGCAGTATCAATGAGGGTGCCACAGTCCCTAGCCCCAGTCAGTCCTGCCCCCACCCCTGCACAAACACTCTTCCTCTCCCATAATCTGTACAGTGCAGGTAAATGAGCGGAGTTGACTCTCTCCTCCTCCTCCTCCCTCCCCTCCCTCCTCTCCTCCTTTCTTCTCTTCTTTTCTGCACCGTCCATCGATCGCTGCATTCTCCATCAGGAGAGGCCAGGGGGAGCAGGTGACTAGAGTGTCCCTCCTAGGTCAGCGAGGAGGATAGGGAGAGGGGAGGAGGGATGGAGAGACAATGGGTGATGGGAGAACATGCAGGGAAAGATGATTCATGCAGATGACATCAATCAGGTCTTGGTGGATATCAATTCAGTCCACATACCGGAAGTGCCTTGACTGGAGGGCGTCAATGATGCATGATGAGAGTCAGTGGGCACAGCGAAGAGAGGACGATTGGAGGAGTAGGAGGAGGAAGAGGCCAATCCAAGTTGCATTGAATCAGCGTAGACGAGGAAGGCCTGCAAAGGGGATTGAGACTTGAGGACTTGACGAGGGAGAACTCATCACCTTCGCCATGTAGTTGACTGCCACTCCCTGCATGTTATTGTGATTGTCACCATTGGCAACTGCACGAAGTTCACGGAGAACAACTGGATCCAACTGCAAAGGAGGGTCATTACGAGGGGGAATGAGACGGGTTCACCTCGCAGTTCTGAAGATTGTGCAGCAGCTTGGAGACGAGATAGGCAACACGTGTAATTGAGCACTTGGGGGAGGACTTTGAGAGGGCTTGGAGCACTCCAACTGTGTTGATCATCTGAAGGGGGAAAGGGTCATTTATCGAGAGAAGGAAAGGCGGACGAACCCGTTCTCGGACATCCTCATCCGATGGCTGATCCATGACGCGTCTGCACCAGAAGACGCCGTTGGTGCTGCAAGAAGGAAGTGAAATGAGGAGAGGAGGAGGCGGGAGAAGGAGAGAATGGACAAAGACGTTCAGGGGCAGAACGTGAATGAGAAGAGAAGAAGAGAAGAAGAGAAGATTGAATGGAGAGTGAACACAGACAGAAGGTACAGATGCAATCTACACAGTGAGCATTCATACGAGTGATAAGAGAAGTACAGAGAGGGCACTCTAGAGTCACACTATATCAAGGGGGTCGGTCACACCTCGCGCGTCCCCTAAACTCAAGGGTCACTAAAGATCAATGCGAAAACTCATTATCAACTTCAATGAAAATACCTATTCATGATCAAAATATTATTTTGAACAACATTCTCTGCTACGAAATATTGTGGTGCCGTAACATCCGCAATTTTTAAAGATCGTACTTGGAAATGTTTGACTATTTCACGGATCTGAATGGTTTTTTTGGTTTACGCATTCGTTCTTTTCATTTTATATTTTTATCGTAATAATTGCGTTATAATTCTAAATTTATGACAACTTTATCTTCTTACAATACAACTGTAGATAACAAGTTTTAAGGGACCAGTGATGGTATTACAGACGATGCGAATTATAGCGACAATATAGCCTGAGTCTAAAATAAATTCTAGAAAATTAGAATCCTTCAAGCCTTCTACTCTCATAATTCATATATTCAACGCCATTATGGTTTTCTATCATTGACGACCCGTGTAAAGCCAAAAAGTGAAATTGCTTTTTGTTGCATAAAACATTTCGTAAAGCGTAATTGAGAGGGAGAAAACATTCTAGGAATCAGGGATTCAAAAACGGTAGACATCATCATTCTTCTCCGCCGCGCAGTTGTCTATGAGGGAAGATTCAACCGCGCGGTGGAGAAGAATAACGACTAATTTACAGTTTCTGAATCCCAAGTACGAATACCAAGTAAGTGACTCGTAACAACCAGTATCAGCGAAAAACAATAAACTGCTCCTAGAAAACAACAGGTAAAATTGCATGTTGGACAAGTATTGCGCCTTTGAATGGGAACTTGCGAGAATGCGGGAAGGGCCTCTTAGCCTATTTTCAAGTAAAAGGTCACAAAAATTTTGCCCATTGCCGAAATTGCGAAATCTTGAACTGCGAAATCACCATTCATAATTCAGAAAATGAGGGAATGGGTCACAAGTTTCTTCACGCTTGCTGCCATTCAAATGTGCAATACTAAGTAATCATGTTCAAGAGATTAGATTCGTTCTTCCTTGACGTCTTCTTTAAGAAAGTTGTAGTATGAGTGGTCCTCCACTTCCTCTTTCACTTCACTTCCCTCTAAGCACTGCTGACTTGTGCCACTCTCCATTTGAATTCTGCAATGCTTCAGTTGAGAGTCTCATTCAAGTCTAGACTAGTCTCCACAATCATGTAAAAATAGTTGTTTACTGCATGGGGTCGCTGGATAGTGGGTAGTACTCCTCCTTCTGGTCAACCTGACGTTATCACATCTCACATCCTTTTCCTCATTGGGGTTACTGTAATTACCTGCACGTTGAAGATGGCATCGCGAATGGCTTGACCGACGGACAGTTGGGAAGCCTTGTTGTTTACCTGAGAGAGAACAATGAAGCTTATCTTAGAGGGAACGGGCTCCAGTCAATAGTATACTGTACCTTAAATGAACTCCTCGGTAGTCTCATTTTCTGTAGCTTTCTTGTGGGATCCCGTGGGTCTCTCGTAGTGTAAGCCACCATGGGACGGTCGTCAGAGGATGAACGACTCTGAAAAAGTAGAAACATTAGATTAACTATGCTCTGATTGAATTATCCACTAGCTCATCCATCATCAATACAATTTGTTGTCTTTCTATAGAGTAATGACATATATGAGTGTCATTACAGTACTCGTAATGTGCCCTGATCGATCGATCGGCCCCATCTGTATACACAAAGCCCGCCCATATTCTCCCTCTCTGCACTCTCATTCGTGTCCATCACTAAACCTTCGCGCGTGCACTTCATCGATCCCACATTCACTCCGCTCTTGCTTTCCTTATTCAATCAAATTCAATCATTCAGAAGCTCCCTACATGAGCTGATTTCCACTTCTTCTTCTTCCTTCTTATACAAGGAACAATTATTTTAAATGATGAAATGACATTAAAGGTGAGCTATCAAACCTCATGAATAGTATTCTAATCAAAATATTCTTAGATGCGACTTCTATGCTGCAAAATGTTAGCAAAATGTGAATTCTTCGATTAAAACGAAAAAAGAAGACGATCTGTGATAGTGCTAGGAAGAGAGGTTGATAGTGACCTCTTGATTAGAACTTGTACAACCTCACGGTCGATAAGAACGTCTTGACACCTGATATCTACTTCGAATTTTGTGCTTTTAATAAAGTCATTCTTCTCTTTTCCAAGCGTTTCGCCCGCACAGTGCGATTTCGAATGATGACGAAAGTAGGGAAGTGAATGGAGATGGGGACTCGTGAGCACTCTTCTGTTTCTATGGTGATGTCTACTAGGGTTTCTAAGTCGGTAGTAAAGTGCATTTCTCATTCGTCTTATGTTCGCGGTGCGGTCGTCTCTACATTCGATAGACAATCGTTCCGATGGGATTAGACGAATGAGAAATCCACATAACTACCCATTTAGAAACCCTAATGCCTACCTTGTTGGTCATTGCTGTCTGTTTCTCTTTGACCATCTTCTTCAATTGACCCTTCATAATGGCCTTTCCTGATTGATGACACGTCTTCACCCCACGACGCTGCAATACATCGCGTTACACCAGTACACGATTGAATGATATCGAATAGAGCATGACATTCGAGAACGAGTACCGAATACTATTTTTAGACTATTATTGTTGGTAGTTTGACTACTTTTTGGGCTATGTTTCGCAGGGTGCATATCTTCGAATATATAGTATCACTGAAGAATATCCCATAAAGTAGTAAATCAGCCAACCATAATTAGCCCCCATATATCGCTTCCTCTCATAAGCGAAAATTGCACTCACATGCTGCTGAAGGAGATGAGACCGCAATCTCTCGGCTGATTTGTACTCCTTCCCACAGCCATCACACCTAAATGATTATATAAGAATTTCGAATTTTTGTCAAAAAAGGAGGGCCTCTTTTGGAGTAAGTCCCACTTTAGCCATTTTTCCAATAAAAAATAGGGCGTGATAGGTTATATTATCATACAGTGAAATGAGAAAGGATACACACCAGAAGACGAGTTGGTCCTCATCGTCGATGTGTGTGGCGGTGTAGTGTCTCTGTACATCCATGAATGACACACAGGTTTCTCCACATGAGGGACAGTCCACTCGACAGAAGAGATGCTCGACAGCCTGATAGCGCACATATAACCGTAAAGAGTCTGGATAACTAACATCGTAGACATTCAGTTTCGCCTCGTTCATCTCTGGTTGCATTTTCTTCAGTAGTACATGCAGCTGTGGTCCTCTTTCTGCAAGGAACGACGTTGGGCAATTGATCTAATCGTAGTGACATACTGGGCAGGATATCCTCTAAGGGGAGTTCCTTCTCCATCATCACCACAGTGACACTGGTCGAAGGCTGAAGACTGTGTATATTTTGTAAAGAATGAACAGACTGACCTCCTCGATTTCCTCCATGGGCTTCTTTTTGTATAGTATACTCGACCACGCTGAATCTTCTACATCATCTTCGTCCATTCTCCTTCCCATCTGAAATTCTTCCGGTAAGAATGTGAAACGGTGGTGAGAAACTGACCCGAATGGCCCTAGTGACTTGTCCACTGAGTACTTTACTCTCCGCAAGAGACACCACCTTTCCTTTCCCCATACAGAAGAGAATTCCATTCTGAAGGAGAGCATGAATACAGTCTAAATAAGAATGAACTACATTTCTTCGCAGGAGGTGATTCTTCAATCCATCTGGTGTTCTGAACCCTTGACCGCATGTTGAACATTTGAAGAAGCAGAGACGAATGGAATGGGAGGGAAGATGTTCGCCAAGATTGAAGAACGATGAGCATTCCTCCTGCAAGAAAAGGGAATATGTTGAATGGAACAGCTTGGGGATTAACCTCGCAGATGGGACAATTCACACTTTCCATCATATGATCGATTATGACATCGTCGTCCAGTTCCTCTACCTGATATTTATTCAGTCATACTGTACATTATATTCACTAACTACAGTATCCACAAACGGGTCATTTGGTGGTGACGGTACAGGCTGCGATTCTTCAGGAGCTTTGAGCTTTTCCTCTTTTACAACAGCGTCAATTGAGAACAAGGACAGACTCTGCAGATTGTTTCCATTTATACTTCCCTCTCAAATACACTAACTTGTTCAGTTTCTGGCGTATATGCAGTCCTCCTTATTTTTGCACGTTTAGGCGCTATGTCTTCAGCCTCAACGATCTGAAGTGAAAAAAGAGCAATCAATAAATATGTGAGCAGAAAATACTGACATTTTGGTACTTCGCCTCCTCAGCAGTCAATAAAATGAGCTCTCCAGGACATGGTTTGCCGTCCTGAAGGGACATTGTTGTGGAAATATGGGAGTAATTTCTCACCTCATCTCCATCCCAGTGTTTCGAGAGAGAAAAAGGCGACATTGTAGAAAAGTCGCACATTGAACAGGAGAAGGGCTGAATGAGGGGGTGGTTTGCCTTTCTGAGATCATTTGGGCTTATTCCAACCTTTTTCATCTCTGCATCGCTGGACTTTGATTGCCGTTCGTAGACCTTCTTGTGGTGGTACTAAAAATTATGATTGCTTGACAGAGTGAATCCTAAAGTTCATTCCGTCTCTCCACGCGGTCGTTTCTGGTGCATAGACATGGCCGCGCGGTCGCTAACACGGAGAGATAGAATGGAATGGCATGCACCTTGGAATTCACTCTGCTAATACTGGTTTCAACCATTAAGCATTGTGAATAACCTACCGTAATATGCAAAAAGGATGACATACCATTATGTGTTTGGACAGATGAATGCAGTCTTCTGTTGTTTCTCTACAGAATGGACATGCAACAGGTAACTGAAGGCAATTCGTATTGGGGGAAAAGCAGGAATATTAGACAAACCAGCAGTTGAGGATTCCACTTAGACAACTTCTCCATTCCGAGCTTTCGTCGACAGGCCTGAACAGTGGTCGTTTCACGGATAGCAAGGGTTCTAATGTGGTCGCAAATGACATTTCTCATTCGTATAATCCACACGGAACGGCTGACTATTGAATGTAAATAAAACAGCTCCGCAGGGATTAGACGAATAACAAATGCATTTTTACTACCGATTTAGAAACTTTAACTGATAGCAAAAGCATGACATACAATGATGTGTCTCAGCAGGCCCCCACGAGTGGTGAATGAATCTCCGCACAGCTCACATGGAAATGCAAAGTCCTGGATGACGTCTCTTTGAATTAGAAAAAATGAATAAATGTACCTTGGAGGCTTCCTCTGGATGGTACTTTTCCATGTGTCGTGGCAATGCACTGACACTAACCATCTCACCACAGTATTCACACGGCTGAACGAGGTTCTGGGTGTGAGAGCAAGTCAGTCAACGTTACCTCTTGTTTCGTAGACGTCTCTATTCGTAGTCCCTCCACTTCCTCATCTTCGTACATAATCTTCCATCGTTTTGATCGCCGAAGTGGCTTGAATACCTTGAGGAAGAGTGTGGAATACCGTTCAAAGGATGATCTTCCTTACCTCAGCATGAGCATTCTTGTACTCTTCATGTGACGGAATGCGGACGTCCCCTTCACACTTCTGAAAGATATACAGTAAGATGAGGTCGCGATCACCCTGATCACCTCCTTGGACTGCCAATGCCTCCACAGACCAAACACAGTGCCGAAACTCTTGTTGCAAACAGTGCACATGAAAGGCTGAAGAAATCATCAGGCTATCGGCCTTCACGGATTGCCAAACCTTTCTGAAGTTAATCGTGCCGCTCTTATTGTTAAGTGGAATTGCTAATTCAGCTTGATGATCCTTCTGCAATGGCAATGGATTGATCGAGCTGGACAAACCGGAATCACCGTGATGGGCAAAGAGGAAAATTGGAGACCCACTCTTATATGGTAGTTGAGAGCGTAAAACTGGGGCTTGGAATGGCCACAATATGGACATGAACACGTCTTCATCAATCGAGGATCTCCCTCGTTCTGATCCGCTGGAGGACGGGCAGGACAGGACTAAATGATTGGGGGATGAGTACTGTAGACATTAGGGTCCCTATATCGGTTGTAAACTGCATTTCTCATTAGTCTTATGCACTCGGAGCGGGTTTCTATTGCTCGTAGAGACGACCACTCATAGCGGGTCAGAAGAATGAGAAATGTGCTTTACTACTGATTTAGAAACCCTAGTACGGTAGCCATGACCCGGAGGAATGGACTGACCCTTGAGTGCGACTCCATGTCTTGTGCATGGTAACAATGGAAATCCAGACAGTCATCGCAATGGAATGGTGCACACTGGAAAAATAGAATATACTGGAGATTAGACACTCCCAATCCAGTCACCTCTCGAAATTCGTTGATATGATATTTGTACAAGTGATTGAATACTTCCGATCGCTCCTCGAACGACTGGCCACAGACGAAACAGTAATCACTTGGAATAGTCTGAAATGGCTTTTGTTGAACTAAGCCTACATTGAGTCCAAGTAACGGTTGTATAGAGCAGATGTAATGACAAGATATGATTGAAAATTCACACAATAACCATTTCAGGAACTTACTTGATATGAAGAATCTCTACACTTGTATCCGTTAACTTCTTCCTTCACCTCTTCTTTCATGGCAACAGCCTGAAATTGTTGGTGCGATTGGATGAAGTGGGGCAACGAAGCATACATTTTACGCACACTATGTTTCGTTCCTTACGTCATCACTATCTCCCTGCCACTCAAAATGATCAATAGCTTGTTGAAACAGGTCACGAAAATCTGTCTAGTGATGTAAAACAGTTTTCTATGAGCGACTTTTAAAACTCAATGCAATTTTCAATCCGCTGAATAATATTCAAATTTTTAAAAAATTCATATTCAGCTACTTATCGTAAGAAATTTTAAAGCTAACCTTCTCATGAGACGTTGAAGGCTGGTCTCCATTACAAATTTGCTGAAAAAATTCATGCTTGCATTTGGGAAAAAACTTTCAATATTTTAACAAATATTTACCATGAGGGCAACATCCTTTAGATCACCGTTGTTCATCGCTTTTCGAATGACCCTATAGCAAATTCAATATCAATTACAAAAATAAACAAAAACAAACAAGTAACCTCGCGTTAAGTGTCATAATCTGTGATATTAGTGCAATATGGTGGTGCTTTTTGCCAGCGCCAATTCGCGGATGTGGCTCTTCCTATGTCAAGAGATTTCTACCGTAACGGCAAGGCTTCATGATCAAGTTCAATTAAATAACGATCTTATATAATTAATCTAGAATTTTACACTGCTACAAGCATATAATGAATCAATGTTGTTGACTGTGCTTCATCGCACTCAAAAATGGCTTTGCGGTCAGAATCAGAACCACAGTGATAACGAAGATTTAGGTATTGATGGAAATTATTTTATCGTCAATTTTTACACAAATGATAGAGAGCGGAATACAGCTTTCCCAGTCGAGGCTGATTGAATGGGAAGAACAATTGATGACATCGAAAGATAAAGCGTTGATAAATACCACATTCTCTCTAAAAGAAGAGACATGTCAATGAAGAGAGGAAACTAACGTCATTATCTGAATGTTTAAAGAAATATTGCTTAGTTGGTCAATTATTTTAACTCATGTAAGTGTTATACATATGCAATTCTTCGCTTGACCCGTATCCGTGACAACATGGCCCGAAGCACTTCTTTCCACTCACTCTCCATACAATCACACCCTCTCCCCTCGTAGTGGACGCGTTTATCACTGAATGGGGGCGAGGCAGTTCCAGCACAAGCAAAGCCACAGGAGTGCACTTACCCTCCACCTTCTTCACTTACATTCATGTCGACGTTGAAGTACGCCAAGGTCTTCGCTGCTTTCTGCGCCTTCATAGCTCTCATTACCGTTGTCAAACAATATAGAGCCAAATACTGCTTCGACTGCCCCAGAAGGTGAGACAATTCACACTTTGCAACTTTTCACATAAGTGTCTAGGTACATATTCGGTAAAATGTTCACGGTGGACCTGAGAATAGGAGGAATAGGCAACAATATGTTTGAGCTCATGGCCTTTCTGGGAGTCGCTCGAAAGATTGGAAGGTATGCAAGGTGCAGTGAAGTTGTGGCCATTTCCATATCACAGGTCACCAATCATATCACGCCAGGCACTGACGCACCTAAAGGAAGATCATCCACAGTTTGTCAATCTACTCAACGGAGTTCGCGTTGGACAGCATGTGAGTAGGGAACGGAAAGCAAGCAGAAGTGCAGTTTTTCTAATTCACTCGGAGCGGTTGTCCATCGTATGAGAAAAACAACCGATCCGAGTGTATTAGAAAAATGCACTATGTTAGCTTTCCGTTCCCTAAACGTGAGAGATTTCGATTGAAAATGAATTGTGATTATTGAATTTTAGTCCTGGTTGAATGGATTCGCTCACTTTCCGCATTCATGTTGCTCATTTGCAAATCCGTTTCTCCACTTGATGGATGAAAAATATAGAAATTATCGTGTCATCGACACCTACTACGAATATTCACAAGCGAGTGGATTTGACAATTCTTATTTTTTACCATAACACTTTCAAGAGTTTCAAATACTTTGACTCGATACCGAGACAAGAAGTTCTGCATATGTTGAGTGTAGATGAGGAAACGAAGAAGATCGCACAATCCAAGTTGGTTGAAGAGCAGAAATTGAAGGCTTCCGATCACATGTAATTATTCCAATAATTTCGGCTTTTAATTATCTATTCGTCAGAATCTGTGTGCATACTCGACGGGGAGATTTTGTTGCCTCAAAGATTCACGTCCACAGCTCGGAGAACTTCACGGTTCCAGCCGTTAAATATCTTGTGCAGAAAGGTGTGCGGAATGAGTCAAATTGTGGACACAAATATAGTATTTCAGTGCGGATCGACCGAAAGAGCGAGTCAACACTTATTGCGGTGATCGGACAGGACCAAGCATGGATGAAGGAGCTTCTTCCTTCATTTGGAGCGTTAGAAAGATGCAAATTGACTATTGGATCAAGGTGTTTCTGCAGGTTGAACAGTGTGGTGGTGGGAGCCAACTACAATCACTCAGCAATAAGTGAATGGGAGTTCAGTCGGAGATATTGCGACACTGTTCTGCTCACGGGTACGAATCAGGGGTTCAAAACGGTAACTTTGTCGTCATTCTTCTCCGCCACGCTGTTGTCTATGCGGGAATGAGATATCGACGCGGCGGAGAAGAATGACGACGAATTTACCGTTTTTGAGCCCCTAGTACGAATTCATTGCGAAAATTCACGTGGAAAGTGATTGCAGCTTCGGCCTCTACGTTTGGTTGGTGGATCGCTTATATTTCCTCTGGAGACGTTTATTACAACACTGACTATGGGAAGAAAGGAGGAGATAATACAGGATTCGGAGGAACATTCACTCCACAAGACTTCTTCTTGCCGCAATGGACGGGGTTATCACTAGGCAAAGACTTTTGACCGACTGTTTGTGCACTTGTTATCAATCGATGCTTTAAGCTACGGGTTCAATGGTCTCGTGTCATTGTACAACTTGCTTTCATCTAATGATTCACTGGTAAAATTGTGATAATATTCTGCTCACTGGTATGAATTCATTGCGAATCTACATACATGGAAATTGACGAGGTGCAATGATCGCTAACATAAAGTGGGCGATAAGAGTTAAGAGAGGGAGGGGAAATAGCCAGGAACAATCTCTTATCACCTTGTGCATGTATGCCACGACACTTCCCTTCACGGCTTCGTCATCTTCCGTAATGTCATGAAACTTGTCCCATTTACTGTTACTGTAGTATGCAGTATTTCATTGTTCTATATCCTGCAGAGTCAGCTCTCAGCGTACCTTCAACGACGGAATGAAAAGTAAAATTGCATTTTTTCATTAAAAAATCCAATCTTTTGAAGGTTTTTCTACGCAGAACTCTTCACTGTCGATAATGTGATCGGTGGAGTGGGGAATAATATATTCGAGCTCATTGCATTGGTAGGAATCGCTAGAATACTTCGGAGGTTGGTGCCAATCCTGTTCGATAAGCGATCATCGAACATTTGAGGACTCCTATCGTCTCAAAAACTGTTGCCACTCATTTTGCCAAAGAGCACGGGGAGATGATCAATATTCTGGAAGGGATCATAATTGGCGACAAGGTGGGAGGGTTGAGGAGTGGCACATATCCGGTCATTCTTTCAGAAAATGTCCGAGAACTTCACAGCCTTCTACCATGACTGTTGCAAGTTTACTGATCCCAAACCGGCGTTTGCTCAGATGGAACACTACCGGACATATGACACGCTGCTGGCATATGCTCAGGTTTGTCCATTTTTTTCTGTTGAGCGTATCACTTTGCCATTGCAGAGCTACAAATACTTCACGAACCACAAGCGAGAACAGATCATTCATCGACTTCGAGTAACAGAGGCAGTAGAAGCCTTTGCTAGAGACAAGCTTGTGGATCCAGAGCTGATACGAAAGGCCGATCACATGTAGGTGTTCAAGACAACTTTCACTTTATAAGAGGGGCTATTGACAATGCTTTGATTCAACTTTCAGTATTTGTGTTCACACTCGTCGAGGCGACTTTCTCAAGTCAGAGATACACGAGCCCACCACGGAGAACTTTACCTTACCAGCTGTTGACTACGTCGTCAAATATGGTCTGTTTCCCCTCCCATCCCATCAATATTGAGTGCCTTTGAGCGAAAACGAAACGAGGAAGCACTAAGCCGCTCGTTGTGTTGATAGGAGAAGACAAACCTTGGCTGAGAACAGTTCTCAAACCATTAAAGTACGTTCCATTATATGATTAATGCAAGGAAAACGGCAATTTCAGAGTAGAAAACACGGTTCTGGCAAATTTGCTTCCAAATGCATCATATCCAGCCACGGCTGATTGGGAATTTAGCAGAGTAAACTGTGACACAGTTCTGTTGACTGGTAAGTAGAGCACATCAACAGAGAATTCAAAAATATGTTTTGAAGCGTCCGCTTCCACATTTGGATGGTGGTTGGGATATATTTCAAAAGGAGGAGAAGTATTTTACGATGTGGTCAGTTTACATTATCGTAACAGAGCAGATGTAATGCATCATCTTTCAGGTGTATCAGCGGAAATCCGGTTTCGGAGCAACGTTTGAACCAGCGGACTTCTTTCTTCCCGATTGGGTTCCATTAAATGTAACAGATAATAAAGTTGTTGAGTTATGATAATAAATCTATTGGCTGGGCTGTTATGTTGTTACCGAATTGGTGTTAATTGGAACGAGTAAACGTAATTTCTTCTCAATCTCTTTCAAGATCGGAGTACAATCGGTTCAATACATCAGCCAACTTGACGAGAAAAGAACAAGCATTTTGGTGCATACCAATATCATTCGCATCTTCACAAACAAGATGCGACTTCCTTATTTGCTCTGCTTTCTTCTTGCTACAGTCTTCGCTGCTCCAAACATATATAACATACATAAGGATGAAGCGGTTTGTTCACTCCCAGCCACAGCCTAATCTGCTCTCTATTCAGGAACGGCGGCTGAAGGAACATCTCGGTACAGCGAAGCAACAGGTGAGTGCAGTTATATTATTAAATTTCCTCCAATCTTGGTCAATGAAGGTCCATCGATTCTGCGATATTTGACATTTTTTTAAAAGTTCGTTGCCTTTCAGACAACTACTACAGTCGTCGTACCAACCACGACTACAACTGCTAATTCAGAAAAGGTGTCTCGAAGATTGGGTTCCTTTGAAAATGATAAATTATTTGAGATTTCGAGCTCTGAGGAGGAAGAGCAATCAGGAGACAATATTGGTGAATCAGCAATCATTGTGAGTGGTTATGACAATGATATGAAGCTGAAATTAATTACCCTGGTTCGAACAACGACATCTGCCACTGCTACGTCAACAAATGGAAAAAGTTTGTGATTAGTAATCTACGTCAAACCAGGGACATCGTTCAGATTTCCAGTTCCGAGGAAGACGAAAAAATTGAGAAGGATGCTAAGAATTTCAGATCTGATGCTATTGTTAGTTGTTGAAAAGAAATTACTCAATGAAATGAGTCTTTCAGAATAACAGTACAGCATCCACAACGACAACTACAGCTATATCTCAAAGCGTGGAGGAAAAGGTATCGCCTAAACTCAATACATGCGTAAGAAATATATTGCAGGTTTCTTCTAGTTCTGATAAGGACGATGAGAATGACAAAGTTTCCAGTTCTGAGAAGCCACTGACTGTAGTGGAGGATACAAAGCAGGATGATGCGGTTAGATTTGTCACAAGAGCATAAGGAGTGAAAAAAGTACTTACAGCAAAAAATCGGCGAAGCTATGAGGCAAGGAATGAACTTGCTCTTCAAGATACGAAATGTGGGTGGATAATGAAGAAAGATCGATAAACATACAATGTTGCAGGCTATGCAGGATGTGAATCAGGATCTGGAAAAGGAAGCGAAAAAGAGGAAAAGTTCTGATA
>JACMIF010000028.1:727-25862 GCA_014805445.1 Diplogasteroides magnus | reverse complement strand
TGGATAATGAAGAAAGATGGATAACCATACAATGTTGCAGGCTATGCAGGATGTGAATCAGGATCTGGAAAAGGAAGCGAAAAAGAGGAAAAGTTCTGAAGAGGACGATGAGAATGACAAAGTTTCCAGTTCTGAGAATCCACAGACTGTAGTGGAGGATACAAAGCAGGATGATGCGGTTAGATTTGTCACAAGAGCATACGGAGTGAAAAAATGTATTTACAGCAACAAATCGGGGATGCTATGAAGATAGGAATGAAGTTTCTCTTCAAGATACGAAATGTGGGTGAATAATGAAGGCTGATGATAACCATACAATGTTGCAGGCTGTGCAGGATGTGAATCAGGATCTGGAAAAGGAAGCGAAAAAGAGAGAAAATGAAAAGAATGAACGCTTCATGCAGGAAGTCAATGACACCAATAAGATGCAGGGAATCCGAAACGTATCCACTCCGACCTTTCATTGTATCAAAAAGGCTTTCAGACCCATGGGATCACCCCGTATACTCTTTGTATCTTGGTCGGCCTTGTTGTTCTTCTTCTTATCTGTGCAGCAATCATTGTCAAGCTTCACATTAGAGTCAGCCAGGTAATCCTATAGGAAAGATCACGATGCAGTTGCACAATTCAGCCCCACCCACGGCCAGAAATAATGAGTTTGAACAATCGATATGTTAAGGTCCCATGGGAGAATGAGAAAGGAACTGGAGTCTACAAGAGTACGACTGTGAAGACTGTGAATGGAGACATCTGCGAATATATCAACTGGTTGGCCAGTCGATTAGATGCCCTTGACCAGTAAAGAACACTTTAGAATATACGACACCGTACAATCAAAATACATATCCATAAAGTCTTCATTGTCAAGGTGTGAGATAAACTATGTTCAACACAACTTCCATACAAAGTACAAAAATGGCAAAGAAGCGGCAAGAGTATTATTGTGGAAAACGGAATTGATATTTTCCACGTCTCCTTTTGAGTTGCGTTGATTATCCGAATTTATAAAGGAGTTTTGAAACATATCTGAATATCACTGTTACCGTAAGCTTTTCATCAATATTTCGGATGAGACTACATCAATTTTTAACTAGTCTACGTCAATATAATTTGAAAAATAGCTAAATTTCACATTTTCACGGTGTTCCGATATGCTTCATGACTCAAATAAAATGAAATCTACACTTTGCGATCAAGAGATGTAGTAATTTCTGAGAAAGAGTGTATCCATTTTATCAATTTCGTTTTTCAAGCAGAAAGACGACAAATGCATCGAGTAAGTAGTACTCAAAGAAGAATAACTGCAGACTTTCTGGCTTAGTCCATGATAGAGGTCTATTTTCTGAAGTGATCGGTAATGGAACCGCACAGGACCGACAAATGATATTTTACCTGCAGCGAATTCAACGTGCTTGACCAGCAGTTCCTGAGCGGAAAATGGTCTCTTAGCGAGCATTCCGGCCATTTTCTTTGCATTATCGTACAACGTGAGCGTATCTAAGCAGAAATCATCATGATTTTGCAAGTAGAGCACATAAAAAGAGATTTCAGTGGTTTTTTAAGCGTCCGCCTCTACGTTTGGATGGTGGTTGGGATATGTTTCAAAAGGAGGCGAAGTATTTTACGATGTGGTCAGTTTTCATTATCGTAACACAGCACATGCAATGTATCATCTTTCCGGTTCCAACCAGCTGACTTCTTTCTTCCCAATTGGATTCCATTAAATGAAACGGATAATAAAGTTGTAGAGTTGTGATGATAATTATCTCAGCTGTTACGTTGTTATCGATTTGGTGTTACTTGGAACGAGTAAACGCAACTTCTTTCCCTTTCTAATCTCTCACAATGATCGGAGTACACTTGAGCTCAATACATCAGCAAACTCTAAGAGAAAAGAACAAGTGCGACAATTTTGGTCCATCCCACTATCATTCGCATCTTCACTGACAACATGAGATTGCCTTATCTCCTCTGCCTTCTTCTTGTTGCAATATTCGCCGCTCCCAACATATGGCAGGACGAGGCGGTTTGTTCGCTTCCAGCAACAACCTAATGTCTTCTCTATTCAGGAAATTCGACTGAAGATATATCTCGGGCAAGCGAATCAACAGGTGACTGCTACTATTTTTAAATTTTCTTCTTTTGGCCATCGAAGTGTCCATGGATTCTGAGATGTTTGGAAGGTTTTTTTTAAGCCATTGCCTTTCAGACTACTACAACACTCCTACCATCCACGACTACAGCTACTAATACAGAAAAGGTGTTTTAATGATTAGTTTCTTTTGAAAACCATCAAATGTTTGAGATTTCGAGCTCAGAAGAGGACAAAGAATCAGGAGACACGAATGGTGAATCAGCGATCATTGTGAGTGGCTATGATAATGATATGAAGCTGAAATTGATTACTCAGGTTCGAACAACGACAACTGCCACTACTACCTCAACGAATGGAAAAGTTTGTGATTTGCAACCTATCCCTAACCAGGGATATTGTTCAGATTTCCAGCTCCGAAGAAGACGATAAGATTGAGAAGGATGCTAAGAATTTCAAATCTGATGCGATTGTTAGTTGTTGAAAAGAAATTGCTTGATGAAATCAGTTTTTCAGAAGAATAGCGCAGCATCCACAACAACAACTACAGCTGGATATGTAATCGTGGGGGACCAGGTATCGCCTAAACAGAAAAATCATGCATGAGAAATATATAGCAGGTTTCTTCTAGTTCTGAGGAAGACGAGGACAATGGTAAAGTGTCCAGTTCTGAGAAGCCACCGACTGTAGCGGATAATACAACACAGGATGCGGCGGTTAGACTCGTCAGAAAATCACTCGGGGACGAAAAATATACCTACAGGCGCAGCGATTCATGGAAGCTGTAGAAGGAGAGAAAGAGGTCATCAAGGCACGAAATGTGGGTGGATAATGAAGAAAGATGGAAAATCATACAGTGTTGCAGAATCTGGATCTGGATAAGGAATCGAGGAAGAGTGAAAATGGAATGAAAGAACGCTTCATGCATGAAGTCAATGACACCATCAAGATGCAGGCAATCCGCAACGTATCCACTCTGGCCTTTCACTATTTGAGAATGACTTTCAGTCGCATGGTATCAGTACAATGACTCTTAGCATCTGGTTCGCCCTTATTCTTCTTCTTATTCTTTGTGCAGCAATCATTCTGAAGCTTGTCATGAGATTCAGTCAGGTAATATTATGGGAATGTTCATAGTACATTGCATAATTCAGCCTCACGCACGGCCTGAAATAATCCGTATGAACAATCGATATGTCAAGGTCCCATGGACTGAGAAAGGAACTGGAGTCTACAAGAGTACGACTGTGAAGAATGTGAATGGAGACGTCTGTGAATATGTCAACTGGTTGGCCAGTCGATTAGATGCCCATGACCAGTAAAGATCCTTTTAGAATATTCGACAGCGCCCAAAGGCAATATCTGTAAACCTTTTCATTGTCATATTGTGAGATAAACCTATGTTCAACACTTCCATAAAAAGTACAAAAACGGCAAAGATGCCGCAAGAGAAAGCAGAAAGACAGCGAATGCATCGAGCAAATAGTACTCAAAGAAGGATAACTGCAGACTTTCCGGCTTAGTCCATGGCAGAGGCCCAGTCTCTGAAATGACCAATTACGGAATCGCACTGGACGGCACATAGATCATAGCGCCATGGTCCATTACGCCGCAAAGGTGAAATGGATATTTGCCCAATCATTCTCGATAGTTTCACGGCGCAAATATTCCATTTCATCGTTATGGCGCAAACGCCCATGACACTCGTGCCTTCCACTCAATTGGTCACCTGCAGCGAATTGGACGTGCTTGACCAGCAGTTCCTGAGCGGAAAAAGGTCTCTTCGCAAGCATTACGGCTATTTTCTTCGCATTGTCGTACAACTTCAACGTATTTATACAGAATGAGTGCGAATTGTTGTAATACTCAGAAGATAGCAGTTTCCGTATAGCTTCCACCAGTAGACCAGTGTTTTTGACGTCGTATTTGTCAAAGTAGATGCCAATCCCCGCGTGAGTCATCATGGCCGAGTTTCTAGCAATGTGTATACAGATTTTGAAAGCATGTAAAATACTTCCTACCTGCATTGGTCTGCAAAGAGCGGAATGAAGATACCGGGGACTCCATGAGTAGCAGTTTCGATACAAGATCCAGCACCGCCATGAGAGATGAAGCCATTTATATTTCCACTCGCTAAAGCTTCGAGAAATGCAAAGAATATGGATCAAGAAACATACTAAGAATTTGATCCCACTCCTGAAGCGGTCATCGTTATCATAGTGAATCCATATCCTTACGTTATCTAGCTTTTTCGGATTCCGAACTGAAATTCCTGCAATGGACACTACTTTCGGCAGTAGTGGTCTCGAGAAATCGATCGGAGGATCTGTATTTGTGAAGTGGTATACTGAATCAGAGACGATGCTCTGAAGGAAGATTGTTTTTGGAAGAGACGTTGATCATCTACCGATAAGGAAGGGAAGTCACTTCCATACTTCTCTTGAAAAGCTGCCTCACAAGCCCATTTGGTCCTCATCAAGTAATAGTCTCCCGTATATATGTTAAATGCATTTTGTATGCGATCCCACATGCCGTGGATGTTGAGAGAAGGCGTCCTCCAACCTGGAGTAGTACTGTGATTTCGTCATAGATTGTAATCGAGACTTGGGATGAAGGAAGGTTCAGAAGGAATTCCGAGTGATCTTCCAGTCATTTCCACCAATGGAGTGGAACTCACAGTCACAAGTGATTTCGAGCCAATCACATGATGTAGCCATGAAATGGAAAATAACATCCAACAGAGGAAAGATCTGGTTACCAACTCCGCAGTAGTCGATGGTCTCCGTTATAAGAACGTCGAAATTGGACTCTTTTAGCTTGTTCAAAAGATTCTCGTCTGATATCGTGTGTCTACATTGCAGTCCAAAACTTCGCGAGTACACGGGAGCAGTCTAAAATAATATCATAGTCCTGATCACTAGTCGTATCATACCCAAAGCTGCTGAAAGAAAGATTCAGTAGTAACAAAGGGATTGTCATCATCTTTCGATATCATCCACAGCCAGTTGGCACCTTGAACTCCATGCAATAATTGCGCAATCATGTGAACTACCTGCTTCCTCATCGTTGCTAACTTTGATAACCTTCGACTTTGTTGTTCCTTCGAATAAATTTGGTTGAAGTTCGGGCACGAGGGAAGTCTGAATTTGGATCGAGTGAAGGAATGAAGGTGATCATAAGGATGGTTTGAACTTACGACGTCGTGTCCAGCCTCTGCAAGAACATCCGCTATTCTTCCCATGAAATTGGAGTGACTGTGTCCGAATTTAGGATTATAGACCAGGATCTTCACAGAGATGCATTGAGTGAAAAGGACGAAGAAGATGGCAGAAAAGAAGATCATTGCGGAGTAAAGGACAGCGAATGGCACCTCTTATCAATGTGACATTCACACACACTACTCTCGTTTTGATAAGCCCCAAGCCCTTTTCGTCACTGCAACCTCGCCCTTATTTGGATGAAGATTTGAAATATTATTATCATAGCGAAGAAGTGATGGTGTTCTTGATGTTTACATGGAAGATTGAATCCTCTCACCATCGATCTATCAGTCCAATCTAATGATGTTCATTACCACCCCATTCAACGCAACAGCTGATTCCCATGAAGTAGAAGAAAAAGACTGGGCAAATCTCATTTATCCGTTTTCCGTCTTTCAGACTCTACACAACGAATGAGCCCATCTAAGAATAGAGGGACAGGTGTTTTTGCTTTGCTTTTGCGTTTAGGAACGCGGATCTCATTTGCTTCCGCCTCTCATGAGCTCCAGATGCGAGTTCTGGGGCTTATCCAATCACTATATCTTGTGTGTGCATACTGAAGGTGTTCTATGTTATGGAGTCACGGAGTCTTCTCCTCTTTCCTTCTGAACGTCTTCTCTGCTCACGCTTGCATCCTCTTGATTGATATTTGCAATGCTGTCCCCGATTCCATTCTTCCCACGACAGCCTCCCTGATTAACGGCCGTGATCTGGCACTGGAACAAGAGGAGAAAAGACTGAGAGACGCAATTCCCTCCACTATCAGGACCGCTACTCGCTCTACTCTCTCCTCAATCCAAGCCCTTTCAGGGGATGATTGAGTGTGCCAACCAGGAAACTCTCTTATACTGTATGGCCTACTTCCTCTTTTCATCATTCATCCATCTCATGGACCCATTCCATTTCCTCCTCTTTCTTCTTGTTTCCAGTCACTTTCTTTCCTCAGTCATTCCATTCTCTGTCCCTCCAACCCGTAAATTCTTCTTGTCTGGTCGTTCCTACTACTTTCGCCTGACTTCCCGCCATGAAAGCCCCCCCCCGCTTAAAATCAGATTCCGGAACGATTCTAATTGGTCGTGCACAGCAAACAGCGGATAGAACCGCTGTAATGTGTCTTCATCATCACTCTTCATCCATGTATCACATTACCTGCCACCTTCCACTCGCATCACACGCTTCTCCCACTTTTCCCATTTCATGCGTTCCTTCTGCTTGTTTCTTCTCTTCTTCCTTATCCATGTCCTCTTCCTCTTTCGGGACAACGCTGAGAGTGACGCCACACCATCAGTCATAATAGTGTAAGGGAGAAGGGAAAGCGACTGGGTATCCGAAATAATCAAAGGGATGAAGAAGAAAAGAGAGAGCGAAAAATGAACAACTGCGTGGTGTTTTACCAGAAGAGAGCGGCGAGTTGATTCCACTTGAAGACTCACAATATTCACTTGACTGAGAGTTACTTCCTGTCCGCCAGTCGATCCTTTCCACCCGTCCACATCTTTCATCTCCATCCAACCATTCATTCGTGCCAACTTCTCCCCACAATCAACCAAGATTTCTCTGTTCGCGAGCTTCCTTCTGGTTCGTGTATCCATGTAATCACCACATCTCATACAAACTATGGAGGGATGGGGCATGCGGAGAGGTGGTGCATTTTATGACTCCGCTCACACTTCCCACATAGTACAAGTCTTTGAGGGACGAGATCAGCGCTCGATACGAGATCAGCGCTCGATGAGCAGTCTTCGTCGGAGGGCTGCCATCGCCATCCCAGGGCCATACGATGCAGACATCATACCCATCATTGGTTAGTTTCGGCTGAATGATTCTCCATTAGGACATGAAGACGTTGATGTGTTTTCATAAAGCTGATGATGGTTCTGATAGTGATCATTCTCTGCCTCTTCGTCAGTGAATTGTTAAGATCTGAACGATGACATCTCGCTGCTGTCTCCCATCCATCAACAGGTCTTTCGTCCCTCCTCCCTGCAGCAGGTCTGACCTCTGAGATGTTATCCTCCTCTTGATAGGCAGGTGTGTGTCAGTGGACTGGGTCCTCTCACTTAAGATGTGCAGCATCACGTGCCCCTGCCAGATGATAAATCGATTTCCCATTTCACATAGATCATTTCATCTGCTCTCACTTTCCAGCACTCACTGCATCTGTATACATGTGTTCTCACTCAGATTCTTCTCATAGTCTCTTCTTCATCTTCCCTCTCTACCGATCCTCTTCATTAGATGCACTCTTCTCAGCAGTCATAGAGGAAATGAAGGACTCTCACATTCATATCCACTGTCATCGCCGAATGAATGGCGTGCCTTCTCCATCCTCCATTCCTCCTCTTCCTTCCATCCATAGAGACTGTTCAATCTCATCTCTTCCTTCCCCTTCTCTTTTCAATGACCCCACTCAAGAATGTCTCATTGTCTCTTCTATTCATGTCTGCTCTCCCTCATGCATTTCCACCTCTGTTCATCACTCTTCCCCTTCGTCCCTTCGCTTCAATGAACTACTCCTATCTGTCGATAGACTCCATCTCAGTTTCTTCATCCGAAGGAATGAACTGGCGATTGCCATCGAGTAGCCGAGTCTTCCAAAGGCCCGAAAGTGTCAAAAGAAGAGTCACCAGTGTCAGCTATCCCACTTGCTACGACAGAGAGGACCTCAACAAAGTGATGAAAAACTCGATTTTTGGGATTATTATGGGGTCACTGGCTGCGATTACGGTAGTCACAAGCATTTGTCTTCAGGTAGTGGACGAGACTCACTTCTCGAAGAGCGAAGTCCGTTCCATCTACAGGGCATTCAAGGAAACATCTCCGAATGCTGTGATAAACAAGGTGAGAAAGGTCACGTGGATTCGTTACTGAAATACATTCAGGAGATTCTGCGGGAAAAGTTCGGAGAACTCTTTCCGCATGGAGACATCGAACACTACTCGGATCTTCTCTTCGAGACATTCGACAACGATGGGAATGGAACCATCAACTTCCAGGTATAAACTATTTATAGTCGTCCTCGATATAGTCTAGTCGGGATGTTCCCATGTAATGAGGCGTTAATCCCACTCCTTCAGGAATTCGTCCGTGCTCTTTCCGTTCTCTGCAGGGGGACAATTGAGGAGAAACTCGAATGGCTCTATAAGCTCTACGATCCAAAGGCAACCTTTGACTAATGGATGTGGTCTCTTAAATTGTTATTCAGGGAAAGGGGGAGGTAACATGGCATCGTCTCTTCTACGTAATCACGGCCACGGATGATCTAATTGGTGAGGATAGCCAGGGAATAACAAATGGGAATTTATGTGCTTGCAGGGAGCAAGGCCAAGCCAGTGTACTCGAGAGAACATAGGGCGTCCAGAGCGAACGTAATATTCCAGGTAGACAAGGCAATATTTTCATAAGGCAATGCGGTGCCCGTTCAGAAGTTCGATCTTGAAAATACAGGGAGAATCTCCAAGGAGAACTTCTTCAAAGTGTGCAGGACTGATCCTCAAATAATGGATTCCATTGCTGCACTCTACACAATTTTCCCGGGCTGATTCACCATTCATTGCTGGGAGAGTCCATCTAATGGGGAAATAGCCCGAGGCAGGCATAAAATGAACAGCCGCCACCATCCATTTTTCTTCCTCATTCGTATAGATTCAGCTTCCATCTAGAAATCTGAAGATTTCATAGGAGTACATACTTCCTCGTTCGCTATCGCCTTTCTGTATCACCTTCAGTGCCACCATTCCTCATAGACATTTCCACATTTCGTCTATTGTATCTCTTGTTGTGTATCCACATAAGTCCCATCCCGGTCTACCAGTCCTTCGCTCTTACATGTACAGCACCTTGACTCATATTCACACTTGTTTTATGCGTGTCGGCGTGTCCGGAAATGATACAATAGAAGGATCTCGTGATTATTCTTGCACGGAAGAGAGAAATAGTTCAGCTCTAATCTTGTCCGGTAATCTGTTACATATTTGGTGGAGACAATCGTAATAAATATAGTAAAGAATGGGACCGTCTTTTCAAGTGGATCTACACGTAGGCAATAAACAGGAGACAACGAGTGGTGGGATGAGTGATTGATTCGACAATTTGCATTATTAGCTGTCTTGTAGGGGGAGTAAATGCGAACAAGGCAAATGATTGCTACGGTCTAGAGGAGATGATTTCATCACTCATCAGCTGTACAAGGAGGTTTCGGGGGGCGCTAACCGGAATTGCGGCAAATATGACGAGACTAACAGAAGAAACAACTACGACATATTCGGGTGGGTGAACACGTTTCGGGATGGAGAGTAGGGAGTGAATGGGAAGAAGGACTACTACCACTGATCGATTCATACTATTCAACATATCATTATTTCTACATTGCGGTGCCCGGCTGATAAGAGAAACAACAAGAGGATTTGTGATTCCTGACTGAATTGACTTGGGTCTGGGCATTCCTGTTACAAAGAGAAGGGTGATTAGCCTGCTTTTGGAGAAAAGCGAAGATTTGGAAGCAGAGACTGAGGTAAGATAACGTTAGCAGTTAAAGGAAGCTGTTGGGGGCAAACTGATAGTAAGTCAGGATAGAATTTGACTTGCATGTTGAAAATGACACGCAGCAATACAAATGGAGAGTAATTGAGAGGATATTAGTGGCATAGAGGAAGTACATAGGGCATTCTCCAAACAGTGCAAAGGGGTGCCATACAAAGAGTACATAATCATCAAATGTTTGAAAAAATTTCACATAGGGTTACGAGGTAAAAGAAACACACGAAGAAAATCAAGCTCCGATCTCAACGATATTATACTATGAAATAAGGCGAATTCGAGGTTATGAAAGGAATGAGTCTCTCACTAAGAATCTATTCGGGTGCATGGGTGGAGTCGTGATCAGCTAAAACACACGTTCTGTAGAAGATGAGGTCGTACTGCTCGAAAGCACCACGGAGTCCATCCTCCACCTGTAAGTTACTCCTCATTCCCTGTTTTTTCCTTCTAGTTCTCTTACCCCATAGCATGCCTCCGAAGTGTATCCAATTCTGAACCTGTACGCGCTCTTTAGGTACATTCCTGCAGTGAGTTCATACACTCCCTCTTCACTCTGAAAGTAATTCCTTAATCAGGGGTCCTTTCACATATACTATACCTCGAATGATAGAGGATTGGCCAGGAAGTCCGAGTGGTGGGGCTCTGGTGCGACACAGTCCATCACCGAAATCTCAGCAATGGGACCGCAGTTGTTGATGACCATTCCATCCTTGGACCTGTAAGGCGATAGAAGGTAAGAAATGCAAGGGACAAGAGGATTCTCACTCGATGCGAATGTGGATTGGTGCAGTTGGCATGTATGGAGAGACGGGAATGAAGAGAGTGTATCTTCCTGTCCTCGGATCGCAGCTATGCCCATGACAGTAACGCTGATCCAGTGTCATATTCATGTTAAGCAGCTCGAAGCGAACCCCCGACGCAAGAGGCTGCAACGAATCCAATCAATATCCAGATCAACTGTGCTACGGTACCTTAGGGAAGAACGCCTTGGGAGACACCTGATCTATTCCAGCGATGGCAGAGAGAAATGATTCCCTGGATCCAGCGAGGGGAAGAGGATTGTCAGGGTTGAGTCCTCCATGTTTGGTCTCGGTCTTGTAGAAGGACCTCTCTGCACAGCAGTACGATTGACAATACTTGTGGGCGCAGAGAGCGTGAATGGGAGGAGCATTGGGCTGCCCATGCGGAGGTATGCTCGGTATGGTCTTCATTAATCCTACTCCATCAGTGGAAGCGGTCATGTTGGGTGCGGGAGTGGGTCCAACGATCGAGTGAACTCCATAGTTCCTGTGGTGCCAGTCGAGAACGTAAAGGGCAGACATGGCTAGGAGACACACGGCCATCACGATCACAAGACACACTATGGTTCCTTGTGTCATCTTGGTCGAACACATCAGACTGCCTCCATCAGTACGACGACATCCGGGATTGTGGCACGAGTTCTGAATATACGTCTCAATATCGTAACCTTCTCATGAATGCTGACCCTGTTCTTGGCGATCTCCTTCTTGAAATTGGATGCAAGGGAATAACGAGATCCAGCTAGACTCATTGCCTTCGCATCAACCAGTGCAGAATCAGAATGGACAGAGGCGGATGTGCTATCTCCATCAGCAGGCTTCTTGCGGAAGATCTTTCCCAATGTCTTCTGGATGGCCTCGACCTATAAGGGAATACCGTAATCCCCTTCTTTCTGGCACACTCCATACCTTTCCATCGATCTCGTCCTCGAGAACATTATGCAGTCTGCTCAGTTCCTTTGTGGCCGCAATGTTGTGGTAGAACATGCGACTGTCATCCACAGTGTAGAATTCTCCGTTTGTGTTCACAGCCTCCGGCATGATCTCGTGCAGTTCTTGTGCAATCACTCCCACACGATGTCGACTCTGCTCGCTCAGTCCCCATTGGTCAGCGATTCCGTCCTTGTACTTGTACCGCACAATTCGCACGTTGTTCACAAAGTCCATAGCCTCCTGAGCGTCGATATCCAGTATGCCGTCCTTGAGACGACGGTCCGAAGGATGTACCATGCGACCTGAAGGAACATTATTCTACGGAATCAAGGGATAGATTACATACCAACATGGGCGATGTCTCCATGTACATTCAAAATGGCTCCAGGTGCGAGTGCACGATCAGTTCCTATTCCGACTTGTCCCGCAGTGTGGAGGAAGTTACCAGTCTTCCCCCATGCGACATCCGTGTCTGGAGGCTCGAACTGTCCAGGGTTCGTGGCCTGAAATGACTAAAATCAACTTTCTAGTACTTCATGTGCTATTGTTATGCTATGCGTGATTTCGTAGTTGAACTGTCCACTCTTGTATTCTGGAGTCTCTTTCTTGCATAAGCAATCGGTGCCTAGGGACGCTCCACTCATTCTATCCCCAACAGATGGGCGGAGATGGGTGAGCCTCCTCCTACCTACGCCACAATCACTTCTCTCGATGTTCCCCATGTCTTTCGATCGGATAAGGACAATCAATTCTCTGCCCGAGTTTCTTTCGAGAACGACTCCGACCTTGTCCACTCTGCACAAGTTGTATTCCGTGGATACGTCAGAGCAGACGTGAAGGAGACTAAGGAAAATGGACGAAGGAAGAAGAGAACTAAGGATCTACAGGAGAATAAAGAGAAGGAGAAGGAAGACCTGGAGGATGATAGGAAGAAAAAAAGGAAGAAGGAGAATGATAGGAGAGAAGAGGAGACCCTCGATGATGGAGGAATATACTATGAATTCCTACACGAACAGATTTGGCTGATCATCGATGCTAAAGGAAGAGTGTCACACGAGGCTTTTCTCGATGTTTGGCTACCTCGATTCCCTCCTTCTGGTCCTATCTACAAGAATGGTCCAGTTGTGGAGTACTCCTGTAGAGTAAGTGTTGATCCCTGGTACGAGAACCACCATGTGGAGAAGACCTTCCAAGTCCAGAGGACATTGACTCTCAAACAACCTCACATCGCTGCGTATCCCAATCACATCAGGGTGAGTGAGCTGAGTCATACTGCTTCTATTCCTGATTTAGGTGAATCGTTGTGTGGATCACGGAGGAGTCTTCCACAAGAAGTGCAAGCCTGTTAATGGAGAGATATGGACAGACAAGGGAGCATACACTCCTGGAGAAAAGTTCAATGTTCGATGGAGACTCATGCATGCAGACACACTTTCTGATGCTAAAGTCTCTTTGATCAGGACTGTACTCTTCAGGTAATAGCCTTGATTCATAGCTTTCCGAAGGAAATCTTCTAGGACTCCTGATCCCGGCGCTCCACAACTTCTCGAACGCCATGTTGATATTATATCAACAGTCAGTCTGGCTGAACAACGAGAGAAAGAGAAAAAAGAAGAGAAGGGAAGAGACGAGAGCAGAGTGACTCTCTTTATTCCCGAAGACTGTTCTACTTCCATGTCTATGTGTGTCTACAATGTGATGGCGGTCAAGTATGAAGTTCTTCTCCAAGTCAAAGTTGGAGGACACAAGAACTACACAGACTTCACTCTTCCTGTCATCGTTACGTCTGACTTCATCGAACCTCGTCCAGGGAAGAAACGTCCTATCGACAAGAACAAGATGTACTCAAGAACTGTGGATATCGATGACGACTCAGCAGACGACGATGACACGGATTCAGAGATCGATGAGAATCCAGACCATGCAGATGAAGCGAGAAAAGACTATTCCATAGAGATTGAACATCTCGCTGTTGCTACAAAGGCTAATGGGCAACTGCATGAGGCGTATGCAGAGGTATACATGTTCTTTTGGCTTGTAGACATTTCTCATTTCAGGTTCATCTTCTCGTCAACAGTCACGTCCCTCGATCTCTACACGATCTTCGTCTAATGTTCACAGGAGAGTGCAGATCGGGTTCACGTTGGTACGAGTTCCTCCGATACAAGGCCATCATCTCCACCAACGAGGCCACTGCTCTTTCCCCTGGACAACACGTGGTCAAGGTGGCATTGCCATTCGCGGACACTCAATACGACACGAACATACTGGCGCCGTCACTTGACGATGACATCAAGTACTCAATCAGAGTCACTTTTGATTCATGGAAAATAAATGCCATACAAGCAGAAAGAGAAGTGAGATAGAAATGTAGTCAAGGATTAAAAAGGATCATTGGAGGTATTCGTTGATCGATTCGTGGATACATGGGCAAAGAAGGAGTTCCAACCACCTTATGATGAACTAATGGGAGCATGGGGAGTGAAGATGCGACAAAGAAACTTCCAAAGAGGAAAGTGGGCATTTGCAAAGGTGGGCTTCCATCTATTCTGCACTTATCAGCTCCCGTTTAGGTGACCGGAGACTACAAATCTGTCAAATTGCAATTGCTACAGAGGAGGAGGTTGAGAATGCCTGGTGTGAACCTTGATGACTCGTACTGCTATGAGCGAACAGTGGCACAAATGGAGAGTCCAGAGGATAAGGAATACTGGCCTAGTGAATGGGCACTGGAAATTCCCCACTATATCCAACCAAGTTTGGAAATATCCTATTGGAACGTACTCGTCCTTGAGTGAGTTCATCTCCCTAGCTCTTGATAGTATCTAATTCAGCTATGCGCTTGTGGTGTGTCCACGAGGTAACGATGGACACGAACACAGACATGTTATCCCTGTATGGATCGGATGCACCGATGACAAGTTGGCTCCGCCCGAACGAATAATACCTACAAAGCCCGTGACCTCAGAAATGGTATATGCTAACAAAGCAAATATTCCTAGCAGCTAATTTTAGGTGCGCGTTCCATCGGAAGGTTCGCTTCCAGAGTTTGAGGTTTGGGATAGAGAAGAGACCAAGGTGCAACCCTGGTGGGTGGAGAGATACAACAGGGACACCTACACATTCTTCGATGACAACAATCAAGTAATAGAGAGAGACGCCGATCAGATTCCCTCCCCAAGAAGATATTCCCGTTGATTCATTCTACTGTGTCATAAAGTGTATTGTACTCACCCTCACGATGACTTTCTCCGATGCATAAGCCTGCACGAGATGCTGTCCTCCATCCTTTGTGCACGCCAGAAGGCGAACGAGGAGAAGGAAGTACTTCTGATCGGGATTGGGACGAGTGTTCTTCCTCTGATTGTTCATCGTCGTCTCCGAAAAGTGCAGGCGGGGCACGGTGATCTTCGTCAGTTGACGTGGTGGAATTTCCAGTCTGCAATTTCATAATCATTTTCTGTCCTCGATGTTCGTATCCGAGAATATTTTTGCTGTTTTTGTGAGATGCAGTTGCTATGTACGCAAGGTCGCAAGTTGTGCCAGGTACGGGGACCATAGCGACCCGGGGCCCTTCTTTAGGACGAAAACCAAAGAGAAAGTAGACAAGACTCACGCGACGGGATCATGGGGGATGGGCTTTCTGTCCGTCTGTGACTGTTTGATTTGAATGTCCGATGTGACCATCTCGCTCTTGACTCCACAGAAGGCGAGCTTCATGTCAGCCACCTCCAACAGATTGCCATTCACTGCCACGTAGTGGGGAGAGGCGTCATCATTGGCTTCGATGTTGACTGAGATCTGAATGGAGGGAGGATTACGGTAGACAGAGAAAGAATATTGTACCTGGAAGTGATTCTTCTTCTGGTTGACGAAGCACCCATCGATGGGAGAGTAGTTGAATCCCTTGTCTGCCACAACATGCACCTGAATGAGTTCACCTTCATCTTCCCTTCCTCTCACTATACGGTACCTGGATCTGCCTCAATTCAGTTTGTCTACTGCAGTACAACTTGTGCCAGTTCTCTTCGTTGAATCGATTGAACTTGATGACCTGCTGAAAGAATCGACTGTGTTATTCCACTCTGACCTCATTTCCTTCACCTCTCCCGTGCCGTTCTGGAAGTTCTCATCCATGTAGGACTCTCCTCCAATGGGCGAGGATGCCATAACTGCAGGAGTCTGAGCATATCCCCTGGGTGGATACTGCATCTGCATGGGATCAGGCTTCACTCGTGATCTGTCGAAGATGACCTGAAAAACGGCGAATCACTCCTTAAGGGAATGATTACCGTAAACATACCTGAGATTGAGGAGGGATCTCCGTCCTCATTCTCTTCGCCGGTCTGATGTCTGCATTGTCTGATCCTGCAGCCACCATGTCGGTGAAGACGTCATTCTGTATGGGATTGTACTGCATTGCATAGTGCTGCTGGCCGTTGTTGCCACGTATGGGGGCCGATGCGGGAGGGGAGATCTACAAGGGGAAAAGGTCACATGAATCATTCCTTTCTTTAGTGCAACCTGAGTGTGTGGTCCATTGGTGTACGGACTGTGCAGATACATGGCATGTGGAGACGTGTTCATCTGTAATGATCTTTCATCTTCTCTTACACTTCCTCCTCTCACCTGTTGTTGTCTCATCCCGGGTGCCGGTTGCATTCCCGGTATGATCTGCATTGAGTCAAGCATTGGTTGTGCTGACTGCAGGTCGTTCACTCCTAGGATCAGTCCCGAATTGTTCCCGTTGTGGTGGCTCAGCACTGCAAACAACAACAATTACGTGTTCCCTAAACGAAACAACCAAAAAGTAGGATTGACTAAGTAGCGCCTGGCCTTTCTACCTAACATCGGCGCTCTACTGCTGAGGGAAGCAAAGTTAGTCGGGTCAAGGACGATGGGGGTCGAATGAGAAAAGTAAAAGAAGTGGAGGAGGAATAGAGGGACACCGGCTCGTGTTTGTATGGCTTTGTGGGGTTAGCGACCTTCCTGTGGATACCGTCAACCCCCGAAGGAACACTTCCTCCATTCCCAGTCAATAGCTTCATTAAGTGGAAAACGCGCGAAGTTCAAGGCTCTCGTTGCAGTTGCGAAGCAGCGGGGAGTTGCGCAACTCTTCGGGCGAAAGGAAAAGTAATGAGAATCGTGTAAGAGTACAAATCTCTGGCACTATCAGACCTACTCAATTGAGAGGGGGGAATGGAATGGACACAGAGAATGCTTGAAGGTCGCTTGAAGAGCGAGAGTGGAGACATGAGAGTACCTGAGTAGTTGGGATAGTTCTCCGGTGAGTATGGAGAGTCGGCATTGGATGAGGGAGAAGCACTACTTCCGGCCGTTGACACATCAGTGATGGGAGGAGAGTCCGGTAAACGGGAGGAGTTCTGCAGAGGAACTCGACCGGACAGGTCTCCGTTATTGTTGTGTTGTGCAGGCATTATCTGCTGCTGCTGCAGTTGCTGTTGTTGCTGCAGATGCTGTGGATGCTGCAGCCCTCTCGGATTGGCTGGACTGACGGAGGGAGTGCTGCAAAGAGAGAATAGTCTTTTGAGAGGAACATCAAAGGAGGGAGAGAATGAAGTAAACAAGCACATGTTCAGTGTGATAAACAATGGGAATATATAGAGGTTGAAAGATGCAGAAGGAGCAAAAACGAGGGAGAGTGGACAGTGCAAAGAGGATTTGGAGTGATCAATATGGGGAAGGCCATCGGAAATTGATGTGTGTGGGAGTGGTGAGCAGCTAGTCGGTCGAATCAGACTCAATTATGGTAGAGAAGAGGGGGAGAGTGGGGGGGGGGACGAGAGGACACCAGAGGTCATTATAGAACGGGCCACCTGCGATATATGAGCAAAAAACGCGGGGAAGAGCACACACGTTCAAATGGGCATCATGGCTAAAAGGGAAAGAGAAGAGTCGATTTATGGTAAATAACACTGAATGATGAGGGGGGGGGGAAGAAATGACATTTGACTGTGTGGATGTTCGTTTGATCGGACGAAAGACAAGAGCGCCATGGAAATTTGCGCCGTTGTGGTGAAGTAGACAATTGCGGCATGACTATGACGAAAACGATGGTGTGTCAGTCAATATCACAACAACAGCGCAAATGTCCATGGTGCTTCTTTCGCCCGTTCGATCGTTCTCATACATGGACACTTCGGATGCCGCGGTACAGCCTGGTACTGCGAGAGAACGAGAGAAAGAGGAAATATCATAGCACACGAATTGAGAGGAAGAAGAGTGTGTGAACGGTCGAGACAGCGAAACGATAAGCGACGAGGCCCGTTTGGACAAACATTTGGCAGCAGAGAAAGAAAGAGGAGGATGAGAGTAGGTTGGTTGACCCTCGCGGGGTCGATCGAATGAAGGAAGAGAAGTGGAGGGGTGCAAGAAGGGCAAAGGACAATGTGAGGGCAGCGGGGAAGAGTGCAGGGATCAGAGACTGAGGCAAGATACTCACCTCGTGGAGCGATAGAAATAATCCTCATAGACGGATATGGAATGGGATGCCAACATGGGATTGCGCAGTTGAGAGCAATGCGGAATGGGAATGAAAAATGATAAGGACAACGGGCAAGCGAAGCAAAAATGGAATACTGTTAGGCACGGAGTGACACGGGAACGAACGAGAAGCACAGATGATATGGAACACTGGATGATTGACAAGTTCTGAGAAAAGATAAGACTGGAGGCGACAAAGAAGGAACACGAGGAGGGGGTGGGGCATATGAAGAGGATGATAATCGATAGGAGAGTCAGACAGATGCAAATGGACTTACTCGTTCTCCGCAAGGAATTGAATGATGTTGAAGGTTGACTGGTCACAGTAGTCGCCTAGGGGATCACGGAATGTCGGGTCCTCTGAAATAAGTTACGGTCAGTAGGGAACAATGAATGCCCCTTTCCCTCCCGCACAATTCGTACCACCCGACTGTCTTTTGACCGCAGTCAGACGTGTTGATTCATCATGGGCATCAAACGACATCAGTCACACGCATCAAAACACCTTGGTCTCAAGAGGGAGAAGAGAGAAGGAAGAGAAAAGAGACAACAGGAGCACCCAAAGTTCACAACAATGGTCACCTTTTGGAACGTTCGCAAGTGCCTTAGCCATGAACGTTCATTGGAAGATCGCGCAAGGTTGAATATCGATTGGGGATGTGGTACTGTGGCTATCCAAGGTCGGGTAGTCTGGCAGTCTGGCTGCTTTAGTCCTTCCCGCAGGGGGCAGCGACGAGGGAGAGGGAGAGACGGCTCCGTCGTGCCAGGCTGTACCCCAGTGACTCTCTCACTCCACTCTCGTCCCTCACTCTCTCACTCCCGTCCCCTCTCTGCATCATCTCTCTGTCTCTCTGCCTGAGGGGCTATCAAGAGTGTCCACTACTGCCAGGGGGACACATACATGTAATCACAATTGGACTCAACATCTTACCGTCGTCTGGTTTCATGTCTCCTAATGCAGGGGGAGAAGAGATGAGAGAAGGTTGACTGTACAATAGGGAGGATGGATGGGAGACTGTCCCCTACTCAACTGCCTCCCCCTCTCATCTGACCTTGTCCGCCATTTCTTTGCAGCGAATCGCATGTGTTTTTTTTCTTCATGGCCGAAATGGCCAAGAGGAGGAAATGAGAACTGAATGAGGGGAGAAAGGGTAGATGACCACAAACAATGGGATACGAGACCACAAGAGAGAGATGGATTAGGACCATCCTTCTATCCTCTTCAAAATACTCATTGTCATTTGCTCCAACAGTATCCCCTTATTTTGGATGAGGTGGAAAACGTTCGCTAACAATTTTTGCTCTCTTTTGAGTGTATGTTCGTCTCTGAGTGTATAGAGAGTAGAGTTGCCAGTTGGAGTATAGAGGAAGAGAGTCTATCCCTCCCTCCCTCCTCCCATCTGATTCTCCCCTATGTCCTCGCCTCCATTGTCCGCCTCGTCGTCTCATGACTCTCGAGGGGAACTCAGCCTATCGGGGTGGCACGGGCAGGCACTGCACGGCCTGCCATGCATTGTGCAAGAAGAAACGAACCAATACCCACAATATACTGCGTCACTCTAATGAAGCTTCTTCTAAGTGTGAAAAGGAGGTGAGACCGGTATACAGATATGCAAATGAGGAAAGGTAAGGAAAGGAGAGTGCGCATCGGATGAGGAAATGAATGAATGGGAAGGGCACCTGGGGACAGGTTCTTGAATGGAGACAGGAAATGAACCCGAGAGAGGAGGATGAAGCATGAGTGGAGATAATGAAGAAGAGAGGAAAAGTGAATGGAGGGCTTCCACGATAATAGGAAGCGGCAGATGAGAGAGAAGGGTTCATTCCTCCCCCGGGGACTTACCCATAGGAGGACACTCCTGTGCTGCCTGAACCAGTTGCTGTTGCAGATGACGTGACATGGCATCGTCATTCGAGGTGCCAGGAAGATCCTGCAAAGGGCGAACTGTCTTTGCACTACATATCAATCATGCCTCTCCATTTCTCTCTGCATGAATCATTCCCCCATCACATCACATAAACACATAAACACTGTCTCACATGTAGTTCCTGTAGATCGTCCCTCAAGTCATGCATGGAATCATCTTCTTCCACCACCATTTCTCTCTTTGGCTGCTTCGGCAGCATGGCCGAATGAGTCTGATCGCTCCTTCCTCTCTTCTACTAAAACAGGGAAACAATTAATAAGGCGCAGCATGGGTGGTCGTGTAATTCAGACGGAGTACCTCAATCTATCGTTCGTGGCTCGGGATTACGAGATAACCACGTAAAAAGAAAATTACTGCACTACTACGCGTAAATTGTAGCCCTGGGCCATAATGAGAAATATATTCAGGAGAGGAAATACGGGATACTGTATCAGGAGAGGCTTTGAATGGACGTGTTTCAAACAAACAGAGGAGTCGGAATGGGAAGCTCAAAAGAACAGTTTCGAAAGAAAGCAACTCTCAAATATGGTAACGTGAAGAAGAGACATGTTGTTGTTGGTTGTTATGGATGAGACAGAGTAAGAGATAGAGAAGGAAGGGGATAAGGTGAAGACGGGAAGAGATTGTGGTGGATAATGAGGATGGACTGATACTTGAAGATGAGGAGTCGTCCACTGACACGGAATGCCACGGATTCACGTGGGAACACAAGACAGAAGGTGCGAGACCCAATTAGGGTGAATAGATACAGATTACAGTGCACTCTTAATCCGATGATGCGAAACACTTGAACCGATGGGTTGAATGAACGAAGAAGAAGAAGAAACGACGGAGGTGGAGAGGAAAGGAGAAAAGGTCGAGTGTGACAGACTGGCACGGTATGTGCTGGATTACACGAATAGTCAGGCAATGAAGAAGGAAGAGGATGAGGCAAGAAGGCAAAAAGACTCGAAGGAACAGATATGTGAGAATGCAGTGACTGGAACGATGGACACGTGAGGAAAAGAGATTTGAAGAGTACATGAGAAGGTCAGAGGAGAGGGTGGGGGAAGGAGAAGGAACTGTTTGCATCACTCTGTGTGCACTGTTCGGAGAAGGAGGAGGGCCACTCACAGTATGACTAACCCAAGGACCGTATTTGCTACTCTGATAGAAGAGGACGGAGCGGCTGATGAACGATTGAACGATTGATATGGAAGAGAGGAGGTGAGAGTGTCATGTGGGGGTCAGAAGAGAAGAGAAAGAAGAGAGAAGAAAAGGCAGAAGAAGGGCGATGGTCACTCATCGTGCGACTCTCGACGTGCCAGCTACGAAGTAAGAAGTCAGTGGACAGCCAACCATGAAAGAAGCGATTGAAGGTCGAAGGAGAGGATTGCGAAATAGAATGAGGTTACAGAAGATGAGACATGCAGAGATGCACCAAGATAGGAGAGTGTCCCATGAGGTTCCAAAAAGAGGATCGACATAGTGCGAAATGATGGTATGGAAAGGGGGAAATGGCCACCCAAGCTGATTACGACACGAAAGTATATAGAGAGATAGAGAGAAACTGTATGGATGGACAGACACATAGTAGCATCTGAGAGGGGAAGGAGCTGCCCGCGCCAATTACAATTCCCTCGCTCTCTTCACTATTGAAACTTCTCTTCCCCTCTCACAACCTTTCCACCCTAAGGACAGAAACCAGATATGGCATAAGAGAATCTTCATTCTTGCTCTCTCGATCAGATGCCAAGATGGGGGCCAAACCCGTTAGAAGGATTTGTCTATTGCGAGAATGACGCCCTCTCCACTTGGAGAACCTCGGGGGCAGGAAAAGTGCAGGAAAGGAAGTGAGGAGGTGAAATAATGGCAAACAGCCCGCGGATTCAGTTGAGTGCATAAGAAAGGGGAAAGGTGGGGTGCACTTTGGAGAGGGTGTTGTTATGAGAGACACTGAGTGGAGGAGACTGTAGAATGCAAGAAGTCACGTGTGTCTCTCACTGTAAATGGGCGCGCTCACTCTCAGAAACTCGCAACCTAACAACAAAGAGACAGAGTTTCGCAGCGTAAACAAGTTTTGGAGGGAAACTTTTCCCTTCTGATGCGAGTATCGGAAGAATGATGGAAGAGTGACAATTGGGGGAAGAAGAAGAAGTTGAAACGCGAGTCGCGGGGTGTTCTCCTGTTCCGCGCTCTCCCTCCATCTCTTCCCTCATCCGCTACCGTCTGCCCTTTCTGTTCACTCTTTGGCATTGATCGATCGTGTGCAAGAAAGTACTCAGAGGCGTGACCGACAATGAGCCAATGGTCTGCAGAGAGGGAGATAATCCGATGAACAAGTGTTCGCTGCAGACAGAGAAGCACTAGCACATAAACATATGAAATGAGGATTTGTGGGAGAGCAGCGAGTAAATGGGAGGACACAAGGCAGATGCGAGAAGAAATGGGTGCCAGGCACTCAATCAACAAAACGAAAGAATCACCACATTCAGAGCAGCCCACTCCTCATTTTGCCCTCTCGCTTTCTTTTTCATTTGCCCTTTGCAAAATCAACGAAGGAAGGAGGGTCAACAGACAGCAACTGTACCTTGACAAAAAGTTTGAGTAATTGGCTCAGGTGACGGAGGGACAGCGAGGGTTATTACCGATGCGAAAGGTATGAGAGATGAGAGGGAAAACTCCAATTTTCATCCTACCAACTCGCTATTTCAACATGAATTGTACTTTCCACCCCAAGTAAGTGCTCTGTGGTACTATTCCAATGCATTGTGGCCGTCACAAGGTGAAACTGGACGAGCGAGACAAATAGCATTTGAATTGCGCGCGCTCTATGGTCTCGCCCCGAATAGTGGATTTCTGTGGCCATCCCTCTCTCACGGCTCCATTGCTACACGTGTATGAATGAAACCATTCGCGGAATTCTTACGTGGCTTAACACTTTCCTCTTCAGTTATTTCGACGTTGGTTGGGTTTGGCGATGAAAATGAAATTCTTTGTCAACTTTCCATTTAAAACCTTCCCAATTGACCAATAAAGCATAGTTTCGCCGATTTGCTCCTCGATTTCCACCTTTATTACATAATTAATTATTTATTTTTCCCTCCAGGTAATGCGCCACACACGGCAGTTGCTGTCGTTGCTGGCCGCCGCGATGGCTGTGGTGATTGTGGCCCCTCCACCCAATAGAGCAGCCGCTAATCAGGTAAATAATGGCTTTTTTGACCGTATTCTATTTCCTTATATCTAAACTATATAAATCATAACACTCTCACAAGGCTTAACAGTTTCATCTTCTAATATTTGTATTTTGTTGAGATTTGGAGAATAATAATAATTTATTTTCATCCAGCGATTTATTGAAAAATCTCTAAACTGACCGTTGTCTTAACTACTGTCTGAAATCTAAACAAAATCTAAATATTGGAACAAGAAGGTACTAAGCCTTGAAAGTGTTTAGAGTTGGCATATTTTAGGCAATAGAAAATTGAATACGATCACAACGGTGAGAAAGTGGCTTTGAAAGTCGGCGTTAGTCCTTTAAAATGCCAACTTGTCACAATTTTGTTATTACAGGCTCAGGAGCCTCCTCCACCTCCTCCACAGAAGCCGGTTAGTTTATCAATCCTTTAATTGAAAATGAACGGGTCATTTGCAGTTGTACGAGTTCGCGTACTCGAAGTACCTCGAGGAAGTCGTCAGAGTTCTCGAATCTGATCCCAAGTTCAACGAGAAGCTGAGGAATACCCCCGAAGAAGATATCAAGGTTTGCAAATTATCAAACCTTCTTTATCTTAAAAAACGCTTTGCGTGCACTATCTCGAATTTGGTTTCATTGCATGTTTATAAAATTATTGACTAATCTTGAAAAAATACTGTTGTTGAGCGAAAAAATGATATAATTCAGTCGGGAAACATCGCCGAACATGTTGCCGACCTTCCCGATCCCGTAATGGAGAAGCTGCACGTACTCAAGTTGGCGGAGTTGGAGCGATTGAGAGAACAAATCGCCAAACAGGTACGGTATTTGGGAAAATTGGGGGTTCTAAATCAATAGTAAAATGCATTTCTCATTCTTCTATTCTCCGCGGAGCTGAGGCATTTACGTTCGATAGAGAACCGCTCATCAGAGATTAGAAGAATGGAAAAATACATTTGACTATTGATTTTTTAACCCTTGGAATAACGAAGAACTTGAAAAAAAGAATGAAAATTTGTTTCGACAGGTTGAAGCAGAGGGAGGCGCACACAATGTAAAGTTGCCCGAACATCTTGACCTGCAGAACTGGGAGAAGTTCAACAAGGAGGATCTCAGGCAACTTATTAAGAGGGTACGGATGATTTTTTCAATGAGAAACCTAAGATTGGGCTGTTCAGACCGTGGCAGACATGGAAGAGATCGATAAGAATAGGAAGCAGGATTTCAAGGAGTACGAAATGAAGAAGCAGGCTGAGGAAGACCACAAATTCGCTCAGGTACTGTAATCCTTGTCAATACCTTGGCAAGCTGTCAAATTTGAGATGCCACCAGAGGAGAGAGAGAAGGCGAAACACGAGCAGGAGGAACAGGAGAAGAGACACAATGAGCATGAGAAGCTGAAACATCCCGGAAGCAGAGATCAACTCGAGGAAGTATGGGAGGAATCTGATCAGGTATCGCCTTTTAGATTATCTTCTACGCTCACGACTAGGAGGTCGTATGCGTGTATTTTTAGTGTATTCGTCATGTCCCTAGTCTCGGAGGTGCTGTTGTCTATAAAAGCAGACACCACCGCCCCTCAGAGAGTAAAGACATGACTTGACGTGCATTTCTCATTCGTCAAATTTCAACGGATCTGTTGTCTCTAAATTCGAGAAACAACCGCTCCGAATGGATCAGACGAGAGAGAAATGCACTTTACACTTTAAATCCCTAGAATGCATTAAAGGACCGCATGTGACACTCTACTCACTGTTCGTCTTCAGATGGAGAAGGACAACTTCGATCCGAAGACCTTCTTCAACCTCCACGATCTGAACGGAGATGGATTCTGGAATGCCGACGAGCTGGAGGCCCTCTTCCAAATTGAACTGGAGAAGATGTACAACGAGACGAATCCC
>JACMIF010000027.1:55131-84985 GCA_014805445.1 Diplogasteroides magnus | reverse complement strand
CGAATACGTAGGAATAGTGCGCGCATAAATGCATAGTTGAACTATTGTTTTCCGTTCAGTTATTAAAAAGTTACGGCCGAAAAACCACTTTTTGCGTGGTCAAGTAGCATTGCGAAATCGACTGTTGTGACGTCATCAGAGGGAGTGACGTCACGTGACTCATATGTTAAGTAGGGGCAGACTCATAGTCCATGATGATATAGGTGACCATACCTAAAACGAGTTCCTCGCTAGCAAACACCACCTAATGAACCAATGTGACAAGACTTATGCAACAACCTAATAAAATGGTGATTTATTTGAATTATATTATTTGTTTATATCTATGGATGATTTGTAGTCGCTTGGTTGTTCCCCCAATGGAGCCTCTTCGTGTTGACGATGAAGGATCAGGAGAAGAATTGAGAGAAGATGAAGGAGGTCAATTCCCACTTCAGACTCTTATGCCTACTAGAGAAACACAACAGGTGCAACATTCATTCTATATAACTTCTTTGTATGTTGATATTAAGGATTCGTTTTTGACTCGTTTTCCAACATACGATGGTAGAGGTATATTGATGGCAGTCCTTGATACAGGAGTAGATCCTGCCCTTCCTGGAATGCAGGTTCCCTTTCATATCTCTTCTCTTTGTACACTCTCCATTCAGACAACATCAACTGGTACACGCAAATTAGTTGATTGTGTTGATTGTACAGGAGGAGGAGATGTAGAT
Source organism: Diplogasteroides magnus (assembly GCA_014805445.1). NCBI lineage: Eukaryota > Metazoa > Nematoda > Chromadorea > Rhabditida > Diplogasteroididae > Diplogasteroides > Diplogasteroides magnus. The sequence continues at coordinate 84,269 of JACMIF010000027.1, read as the reverse complement.
ACAAGTACAGTAGAGAGTGCAATAGAAGGAATTGTGGAAGGAGTCACTGGAAGGAAACTCAACGTGATACAATCACTCTTTCATATTTATAATCACGATTCTTAGATTCCCGAAACTTGGACCAATCCTTCTGGAAAATGGCACTTGGGCAGCAAACCCTTATACGAACTTTATCCAAAAGTGAGTAAAGTGAGTTAGAACATGTAGAAGAGGAATGTGTTTGAGGGTTTGTTATCTACTGTCCGTAAGGAGAGAAAGGAAGAACTATGGAAGAGTGCACAGAGATTGGCATTGGCTGATGCATTGAGACAATTGTCAGTCCATGAGGAGACTGTAGGAGGATCAAGTGACAAACTGGTTAGTACGAATAGATACAAACTGTACAAGAGAATATTCAGAAGGACAAATTAGACAGAGAAAATCTGGCATCCCAAGTGGATTTCCTTCGGGCACAAGACAAGATTGAAGATAAAGGACCTGTGTGTGATGTGATTGCTTGGAACGATGGAACAAAATGGATGTCAGTTACCCCTTGTACCGTACCCTCACTCTTATCATCTCAGGGCCTGTCTGGACACTTCTTTCTGTGGAAAACTCTCTCAGTGTACTCCAATGGCCTCATTCAGGAATGCAGGAGAATGGTCGAAGTTAACTGAGAAAGGTTGTTTACTAGACAATAGATATGTTGAATGTGTATCTCAGATGGTCTCTCATATTGTTTCACAATTCATCCTCATGGGAATCTAGTAGAAGTATGTGTTCCCACTGGAAGTCACGGAAGTCATGTAGCTAACATTGCGGGGGCATACTTCCCTGATCAACAAGAGAGGAATGGATTAGCACCTGGAGTACAAGTGAAGAGAAATCGATTGTACTATTTAACTGTCTTCCCTTTAGATTGTATCAATGAATATTGGAGATGGTCGATTATCTTCGATGGAGACTGGACAGGTGGGACTTCTTGGATTTCCTTCCTTTCTCGTCATTCCCATCATTTAGGCCCTCACTCGTGCATTTGACTTGTGTGCTCAGATGAAAGTCAACATTGTTAATATGTCTTTCGGTGAATTTGTACATTTTCCAGATAAAGGGTATGTTTCATTTTACAGATCTCATTAATAATAAATGATTTTTTTCAGACGTATAATCGAAGAATTGAAACGATTAGTGGAGAAGCACAACGTTGTCTTTGTCAGTTCTGCAGGGAACAACGGTCCTGCACTCACTACTGTAGGAGCTCCTGGAGGAACAACGAGTACGGTAATTGGTGAGTATGTTGCTCTTTGATAGTGGAAAGATGGTTGTACTTGAGGTGTGGGTGCATTCCTGACTCCAGATATGGCTGATCCTATGTATGGAATCTTTTCTCGTTCTGTTCCTGCCAATCTGTTCGGATGGAGTTCGAGGGGTCCTACGTGGGTCCTTTCTACTCTTTCCTTCCATTCTTCTATTCAGTCCGGATGGAGCTCTTGGAGTATGTATATCAGCCCCAGGTGCAGCTGTCACAGGAGTTCCCATGTACTGTAGAAAGGCTAATCAATTGATGAATGGTGCGTATCGTGTATGTCTCTTTGATAATGTCTCTCATTGAGGTACTTCTATGAGTTCTCCCAATGCAGCTGGTGCCATTTCATGTCTTTTGTCTGCATTAAAAGCAGAAGGAAGGAATGTGAGTGTGGCACAGGTGAGAGTAGACTATGGGGAGGAAGTGAATGAATGAATGGAGGTTCGATTGGCACTCGAGAATACGGCATTACAATCACAGGAAAGAGATGCACTCAGTATTGGAAATGGACTCGTTCAGGTTATCATATTTTGTTACAAACATGTATAACTTGATATGTTGAGATCGAATCTGCTTATGAATGGCTTCGTAAACTGCCTTCCCAAGTTGTTCCCGAGAAACTGAAACATTTCGAAGTGAGTAGTTCTGAGTGTGTCCATTGAATGATTGTATTGTTTAGGTCAAATGTGGTCGTGCGGGTCTTCCCTCTGGAAGAGGAATCTATTTAAGAGATGCCATTGATGTTAAAGGAATACAAGAATTTGCTGTCCAAATACAGCCACATTTTGGGGATGAAGGTAATATGAAGGAGTGGATTGAGTTGCAGAATGATTTTGCCTTTAAGATGCAACACATGGTGCATCATTCGAGAGACATGTTCGGGTTGTATGTAGAGATGAATGGGTGCGAGTTCCATCTCTTCTCGTACTCAACAATCAACCATGCAAGATTCTTGCTCATGTTGATCCTTCACTTCTCAAGGATAATTCACTCAACTTCACTGAGGTTACAGATTGTATACTGTAGATTGAAATGTATTGATTGAGATTCATTTGATGGATACAGCAGCCCCAGATATGGGTCCATTAGTCACTGTTCCTATCACAGTTATCAAACCACTCGAGGTAACATTGATTGAAATTGAGTAAGTGATCACTCTCTTAGCTTCCTCCTTCATCTTCAACTTATTCATTTGAATTGGTCACTAGACCTGGAATTCCTGTCCGTACATTCATATCTGTTCCCAATGGGGCTACTGCAGCAGGTACTCGTTGTCATCCCTCCCTCCATTCTCTTTGTTGTCCTTTCAGTTCTTCATCTTCATAATGTTGATGGAGCCCTTCGAGAATCATTCGTTGTTCATTGTACTCAATTACATGGAGGAAAGAGTATGAGGGAAAGTGAGATGCACAAGGTCAATCACTCCTATCCTCCCTCTCAATAGAATCATTCAGATGTGGTCGGGTGATCAATTGGACTTCCATCGTGCCTTTCCCATTACTGGAGGGAAGACACTTGAAATATGTGTAGTGAGGACATGGACAAGGGAAAGAGATGAGGTAAGGAGAAGAAGAAGATGATGATGAAGAGAGATGAGATACAGGTTGTTGTATCTGCTGAGATTGAATTGATTGGATTGAAAGTTGCTGAGACAATACATTTGGTATGTGAATTGATGCTGACTTTGATTGATATGATTGATTGATACAGACAAATATGAATGCATGTAATGGAGTGAGTATGCAGGCATGGGAGAGGACATCTGTTGAGGTGAGAAGGACAATGCAATCAGCACATTCTCACAATACAGATACAACCCACTATTACACTCAAACAATGTGTTCATGTACTCAAACCAAGTGATGTCAAACTACAACCATTACAGAACAGGTAAGGAATCAAATGATGATATTCTAAATGAGATGTATTAAAGGGATGTGTTCATTGATGGGACAGTCATTCATCGTCTACTCATGACATACAAATTCTCTCGTTGGATACATTCATATATTTACCTTTATCAATACTTTTCTTTAGTTCCAAAGGCATGTGAAGTTCAACTTGAATTGGGAGGATTGACTGAATTCCTCTATGAGGCTCCTCTTGATTGCATACTCATACAGGCAATTATCGTCCTTTTATCCTTTTCACTTTTATGTCATTCAGATCTTTTCAACCACAAAGGAATGGCTTGGAATGGGCAGCAGTTATCCTTCAAGAGTATGTATTACAGGTTAAAGTAATACAATCTGCATTTACAGTACACGCATAAGCTAGAGAAGGGAGAATATCGAGTATTAGTACAATTGAGACATCCATTGGAGAGTCAATTGGACAAAATGAGAGACACTCCACTCAAGTGAGAATGCAAGATAGTAGTCAATAGTTGATTATGTACATTGAGTGTGATAACTCGTCTTGCAACTCCTATTTCACTTGATCTATTCACATCTATATCTGGAGTAGTAGAAGGAGATTCAGGAAAGAAAGTGAGTATCATTCTGTCTTCACTTTCTCATTCCTTTGAGGTATCTGCCACTTCGACCATTCTCCCACCTGGTCAGACAACACAAGTATTCGTTGGTCCCATTCCAGATGATAAGTATGTCACTTCACTTTTACTTAATGTCTGCCATTGTGTCTGTAGGATTCCAAAGGGATCGATATCTGGATCTCATTTCAAGGGAACTTTCATGCCATTCGGAAACAAAGAACTCAATGTGCGTGTGTCTTGTATATATTGTAGTAGATTGAGATTTGAGGCTGTGAACACAACTGCAATTCCTGTTGTATTCACTCTACATGAATATGGAAAGAGACAATCAAAGGCACTCTCAATGGTCACATTGACTGCAACAAAGAAGAAGGAGGAAGAAGTAATGGCTGGTGAGGATAGAGAATGAATGGATGAGAGATGGGGATATTACAGAGGCATTCAGAGATGTACAGATTGATTGGGTTGAGAAGTCAAAGGAGGATGAGGTAATCATCTATTTGTAGATGCTATCAAACGAGTTTGCACGCAACACCATATCAAATTAATAGGCTTTGAAATGTTTCATTGTTGCCGCTGAAAATAGAATCCCGGACGTATTATTCCGTACTGAAAATAACCGTTGCCGCTTTAATCGGGAAGTCACAATTTGAAACCCTGAAATTCAACCAATTGCACCGACTCGTGGAAAAATTTCTAGCTATACTTTACAGGCTGCGAACGCATTGTATAGCAAACTGAAAGAGGAATACCCAACACATCTTCCACTTCATTTGGCAATGATGAGAAGATTGGCCACTAAACCAAATGTATTTCATTTTCTTTATCTCTGATATTTTTGTGATTTGCAGAGAACGTCCGCCCATACAAATTGTCTATTGGAAGTGGCCAATGTGATTCTTGAATTGACTCATCCAAAGGAGGTCTCGTCTTCCTTCCTATCAACTCTTTCATACAATCTCAGGTTCTTCAATGGTTGGGAGCGAAACATGACCATGATGAGGATAAGATTGGAGTGAAGAAGTGAGTTGATGGATACATTGTCATGACTATTGATTGTTTGAGTGCAATGGAAGAAAGGAAGACTGCCATTGTGGATGCATTGATTGTGAAGGCTGCTGCATTGGCAGATGAACATCTCGCTATCAGCAGTCAGCACATACCAAAAAGTCTAAGGAAACAGATTGGACCTATTCTGGAGAAGAAGGTTAGTCATGAGGAATGAGAAGAGGACAGGGTCATTCAAGGAAAAGGAAGAGAAGAAGAATGGAGAGGATACTGTACCAGAGAAGGAAAAAACACCAAATGATAAAGATGACACTAACAAGGTATCATTATTGTAGTTTAAACAGTTAAATGTTGTTTTGTATAAGACAGAGGAGACAAATCGACTGAAAGTCTCATTGGCCGAATTGGATGCTGCAGTGAAAGAAATGTTGTATTGGGTTGAACCGACGGAGAACAAGGTTCGTAGCGCAAGAAGGTTTAAGGTGCGTATGGCACTGTACAATTAAAGACACTAATATATTGACTCACTCTATACAGGCTCTTTTCGTGTCTGCCAAACACGCCGCTGCCCATGGACATCTTGGAAGGGCACTGAAGTATATGCAGAAGTTGGTGGAAGAGAATTCGGGAAAGGATACGAGGAAATACGAAGAAACAATGGCTGATGTGAGTTCATTCATGTAATGGAGATTGATGTGTGACTACTGTAGATCTGTGATCAACTTGGATGGACTCATGTTTCTGCACTCCATCGTAACAGAATTGAGTGTCGTCATCGACCATCCTATCGTCCCTTCTAAGAAGGGTTCACAACAAATATCTGTTTTATTACGGTTGTACGCAATTATTTGACTAACTTTTGTCCAAAGACACATCGTATCATTATTTGTTATGGTTCCGTTTGAGATTTTCGAGAAATGTGCCTTTTTCTATAAGTCCCATTTATCCTCGAATAAAATTCCCAGATGATAATAAAGGAGTATAAAATGAAGCAAATTGTAAACATGTCAGTCGAGAAAGACGAATGATAAGGGACTCGCACTATGTACAATTCGAGGTATTCAACTGATTTCAAAAATGCATTTGCATTCACAGGATTTGCTACCTAAAATGACTACGACTACATGTATTCGCCTTGTTCGTCATCATATAATTCTTCCTCATATTGGACATGTTGAGCTGGTTGCATATTGCCACCGTATTGTCTAACAACTGCATACTGTCGTTGGCCAACGGCACCGTTCACTCCTCCCGCAACATATCGTTCACCCTACAACAAACAACATTTGAATAGTTAAGAGTGAATAACTGACACTTGGTTGTGCTCTGACGACAACATTACTACCGTATCTGGCCTGTACCACAGAAGTGGCAGGACGAGCAGTTACAAACCGAGTACCGCCTATAGAAACTGCAAGTATATCATTCATGTAACAAATCAGAGGGTATTAACTAACCAGAGGAACGGGGAGCGACTCTCACAGCCATTTGTCTTCCCAAAGGAGAAGCTATAGGCACTGATGATTGTATTGTGGGTATGTACTTCTTCTCAGGGATACGTGGGGATACAAACTGTGGCTGAGTACGGAATGAATCTGAGGGCACAAAACTATACTACCAATTACTCGTTAACTCACTGTCAATAATGGGATCGACATATGGTCGAAGGGCGGCAGGCAAACAAGATTTGATCTTAGGACGAAGGTCATCAGTCACATCTCCTGAGTCGAGACCTTGCGTCAGACCCAGTCGTTTCAGCACCTGCACCCCACCAATCAATTATATCAATCAGCGATAGTATCCAAACCTCTATATCGTCCTGAATTTCAAAGGGGTGGTCGAAGTTGAATACATACTCAGACTTATCCTGTGAAATGTTACATTCCACCACAGTACTGAAAATACCATTATAGAATACGGTTAGAAACAATTAAAAACCGCTTATCAGTGTTAACGACGACGTAAGGCAGATAAAGAATGGATGAATCCGGTGGACGACCATCACTCCTTTCCCTATCTCTGTTCCTTTCAACGAGAGATTTATATGCAACCAACTGCATTACTAGGTCATATAAAGTGTCGGTTTTCTCCCTAAGCATTTAGATTCCTTTAATAATATTATGAAACAAACTTGATCCTTTCACTTCGTTTCATCTTTTCGTCATCCAATCTTCTACATTCTTGTAGAGAGGACGTCGGAAGACCAACCCAACGAATCTCCTTCACTTGCAAATATAAAAAAAAACAACTTCATAAAAATGTCAACCTTTTTTTCTTTTTCAATTATATTCATAGCCATTAGCACGTTGAGAGCGTCATACACTCGTCTTCTTATGTTCTTCATGTCATAATTCTGCTTATCACTATCAGCCATCGGAAGCGAAACGGAATCGAAGTACTCGGAAACAAGTTCATCCGCAACCTACAAAATTGTTCACATCTAGGATGTCGCTAGAAGTGACTTTAGTGCATATTGTCATTCGTTTAATCTCCGTGGAGCTGTTATCTATCACATGAGAGAGAAAACCGCTCCGCGGAGATTAGACTAATCACAATTACACTCAACTCATTATAGCGACAGACTATGAAAAGCATCATAAATATAACATGTGAAAATGTTGATAATAGTTGCTAATAAAAGAAGGGTGGATTCGTTATGAAGTTGTTAGCAATGGGGATCGTTCAAACAAAAATTTGCAGATATGAATCCTGCATACCTCATTGTAGTTGGTGCGTCCTTTTTCTTTCACTTTCTCACATACCTATAATGTTTAACTTAAATAACACACCAATTAAATGCATAAACATTCATATAGGAAAGTAAATAATTAAAAAGTGTGGACCCATTTGAAAAGTGAACAAACACTATTTTGTTGCGCAACTTCATCAAACTTCCGTATAAATCTAGATATGATGTTGTCTTGACGCAGTTAAATGCTTACTTGTCTATTCAATTTCGAATTTAATGTCTTTGTATTTGAAATAAAATAGACAAGTATTTAACAGTCTCAGGGCAGCTATATCACTCGAATTTAACAGAATTTTGCTGAACCTGCGAGAATAAAACGGCGCTCAGGTCATTTTTCAAGTGGGACACACTTCCATCATTTAAAAAAACTTTTTTGTACAATAGAAAACATAACTTTGTTGAAAAGTGACGAAGTCCTTTAGATTTCTCATTGCTCTTCATGCGCCCATACAGTTGCGCCTAAAATTATAAAATTGGACCGTATTATATGTATGAGATTTCAAAAATAAAAACCTGCATAAAGTCAAGTGAATCAGCAGCAAACGAATGGCGTGAAGATGATCCACTGGCTGTTCCCGATGTAGTTGTCTGATATAAGACAATGTCACAATTTTAATATATTAGATAAACAATACCGAGAGTAACCGAGTATTGGAATGCAATACACTCCTTGTAGACGCACTTTGACGCGCAGGGAGAGAAGTATAAGCAGAGACAGGAGTACCGACACGCTTCACCATTCCCGAATCCTAAGAACATTCGCACTTTCAATTTTAAAAATGTAGTGGAGAATAAACGTATATTGAAAATTGCCAGTTCAGCCTATGCTTAGCATGGTAATAAGTAGAATTTGGATAGATATTTATACGCATGAGACAATTAATTCATTCGCAAAGCGTGGTGAAGCAAACTATTACGTATAGCTGTGATTTACCATGATGAAAGTGTACTATTGAGATGATAAGTGGACTGAATGGATCTATACCTACTGTTGAAAACCCTATGAGCTATCGAGAGGATACATTGTACAATGAAACCTGATCACCGTAATGTTGAAGTACGGATAAGATTAGGATGAGCATTTATATTATAAAGTCCCGTGTGTTCAAAATGAGCTTGTGAAGCATTTTAGGTGTCAATGTCTTTGCGCCTTTACATGTAAATTTTGTCCGACTAATGTCATCTTACAACTTGAGCACGCGTATTTTTACCTGGGGTATAGCATATGATCGTGCCTGAGAAGGAATTTGACTACCGTCCACATAATACCGAGATCCGCCTCCGCCTCTTATCATTAAGTTTGATCCGTCCATTAATATCTGCAGAGTAAAATTGAACTTTCTCGGTAACTTTCTTTAAATCGATACCACGCGAGATCAACAAAGATATCTCAACATTTATTTGCCTTATTTACACTATATTCTTTAGTGATATTCTTCGTGCTACAGGCAAGAACTACTTAGCTACGCAACACGGGCCCTTTAAAGGAGAGCAAAAAGGTAATTTTAAATAGGAACGCGCGCGAAATTTCAATATTCTCCCGCCACGAAATATCAACATGCGCGAATTTGAAAATTTTAATGCATATTACGGTTACTCGTGAAAGACGAGGTAGCATGCTACCATTGTAACAAAAATATGTTTTATATTCTTTAGCTCAGCAATGCGGTCTACATAAGCGTTGCAGAGTGAATCCCAAAATGCCTTCCATCTCTCTGCTCTCTCTATCTCGCGTCATGTTTTCCACAGTCTATGCGCCAGAGACGACCGAGTGAATGAGAGCGCAGAGAAACAGAACGCACTTTGGGATTCACTTTGTCAAAACTAGACTATATATCTTTGTCATTTTGTTCTATTTTGAATTACTTCTGCTTTTCCGATATCTTTATAGTTATTGATTCTCAGATGCTTGAAACAGATGATATCGAAAATTTATATGAGGACAATTTCTATTATGAATCGTCTACGCAATTACTAGGAAGCTGTGTATTTGGAACCTTTAATTCTCTGCAACATAATCTTCTTCTCACTTTTGGATTAACCATCGTTCAACGAATAGTTGTTTCAATCGGTAAGCTACGGAATATTTGAGAAATTAGTAATAGAGTGATTGTTTAGTGTTGCTTCCCCTCGCTATCCGAAATGTTCTGGTTGCCCTTCTGGGTGTAGTTCTTCTATTTTCTTGGGAGGAAATTCCTGATGGAGTCCCAAATATCTTCGTTCTATTCTCACTGTCTTTTGCATTTCTGGCCACTCGCTCATTCCCTCATACACAGGTGATTAATTTGTACTTTTGCTAATTTAATCTTCTATTTAGACGTTTGGTATTCTAACGACAACAGTCTGCTGTCTTATCTTAATATCTTTGTGAGTTGCACAGTATTACACTAGATTTGTCCCACTCATTCAGGGAATTTCTTCTCCCAGGAGAGGATTTCACTTATCGCGGTATGCTGATGATATTCACCATGAAGATATCGTGTCTCTCATTTGATCTGGGCCAACACAAATATACAGTGGAAATGACTGAGGTTAGCATCTAAATCTTAATCGGCTTCTTATTCTAACTTTCAGGTACTAGGATACCTTCTGAATCCAGCGACACTTTTGTTTGGACCTGCTCTGCCACTTCCGTTTTACAGGGATTCTTTCAAAACACCCTCCATTTATGTACGTTGTGGTTACGGTACTTTGTTAAGTTCTTGGCTGCAATCCTTTACAGTCAGCTTTGACATCATCTCTTCAATCCTTTGCTTACCTTATTCTGTCACTCATCTTCGTCAGCGTCTCTTCATGCTCTTCACTATTCTTTCCCGATACAGGAGTCCTTCATAATTATGCGGATGCCCAATCTTTTCGATTCTCTCATTTCTTCATTTGCTATTGGTCTCAAGGTTATATTATTTCCGTACATTTACTAATCATGTGTTATTTAGCCTTGACAGTTCTATCAGGAATATCTTCTCCTCTAATTGTGGATGTTCTTCGTATTGAATTTCCTCGATCACTGACTGAGGTATCAAATTTGAGTGAAAGATATCAATTTCCTTTATTGAGGTGGTTGTCGTTTGGAATGTTCCAATGCACAAATATCTGTACAATTGTGAGTTGTTTCTTCTTTTGTTTGTTCTTTATCTTCCTGTAGATGTATATCGTCGTCTTCGTTCTCTTGGTTCAGCCATAGCAGTTCTTGCCACTTTTGTAGTATCGTCACTGTTACACGTAAGTATCTCTTGTTACTTGTTATATCATTCCTTCTTAAGGGTTTCAATGGACAACTCTCTGCAGTTCTTCTGTCTCTAGGTATCCTTTCATATACAGAACATTGTCTTCGTTCAACTCTCTCGAATTCTCTTTCTGCTTGTGTTTCATCTCGTCCATGTTCATCTTGTTCTCATTCCCATTCTTCATCTTCTCTTCTTTCTAGATGTATTAATATTGTATTCTTGATCCTTTCTCTCTATAATCTCCTCTATCTTGGGATGCCATGGAATGGGGAGGGCGCTTACACCTTATCCCACGCTTTGTCTGTCTGGAAGTCTCACTACTTTGCAAGTCATTTCATAGCTCTTCTTTACTTTATCATCCACAAAAGTATGTCTTATTCGATATTTTCTTGCTTAGCCTTGCCATAATTTCGCATATTATATCATTTATATCTCATTTTTAACGGGAAACTTAACCGCCTTGCTTTATTAACTGCCTTGCCTTATCCATCATACGCATGCATGATCTCGTTTTTCAGATACACATTTCATCATTGTCATAGCATTTATTGCATTGTAAATTGCAAAAGAATATATATTAATAGCGAAGAAAAGTTGCGATAAACCCGTAAGATTGAAAGGAGAAGGTGGAAAGACATTGAAAGTAGCAATGAGAAGAAGAAGAAGAAGGGGAATTCATCGTGCAGCAACTACAATGTTATCATATGGCTTTGATCGAGGAGCACAACTCTTATTCAGGGCACAATATGTTATTAGTCCCCAAATAATGGCTGATATTATTGCAACCAGAATCCATAGGGAAATCCATGAACGACGATATGCATTGAGCTGAGAAGAAGGAATTGTTGGATACTGTAGAATGTGCAAACCTCGACTCTTTCCTCATTGGTCAATTCACTCGATGGATCAACTATCTGTCTATCACTTCCCTTTGGAACAAACTTTGCTATGAGATCAGCCTCAACATTCCAGAACTTAGGGGCAGGCCAATGGATATCACCACGGATAACTCTGTGACAAAGTGTAATGATTGAATGCATACAAATGGACTCACTTTGGAGGAAGATCAATCGATACATACCATGTATCGTTTTGTGTTGATTGGGGCCATTTATATCGGGGAGTCGAAGGATCTCCAGACTAAAGACAAACAAAGAACTCAAAGATCATCCTATGACTGAACCTTGACAAAGTTTGTCCACATATTCGTCAACATCTTTGACATGATTTCATCTCTTTTAGTGAAAGGTTTAATCTGAATGTAGAATTGAGACCAGAGAAGATACAATGATACCTCGAAGTTGGATGTGTATCCTTGAGTGAAGATATAAGCATGATCCAATCCATGAAATGCTTCCAGTTTATGATCTATCATCAGGAAAGATTGAATGAATAAGGGAATGGTCTAACCTTCAAAGGATGAATCTTTCCTCACAACATAGACTGGTTGCTTTCCAAACAATGAGAAGACCTCAAATATGAATGAGAATGGACAGATTGTGATAAGGGAAACCTTTTTCTCCTCTTCATAAATGGAAGAAGTTGGAAAGAAATCGAATGAATACGCATACACAGGAATGGACTTTGATTGATACGCAGAGATTTCCCTTTGGGATGGAGACACGAATTCAATGTCTGCTTCCATCTCAATGAATGAATTGAAAATGAACGAGGAATGAACGAACTCTTTGAAGGGAAGATACAACATTTGCAGTGGAATATGTTCCATTCGGATCATCCAAATATCGTACAAAAGATGCATTGGACAGAAGAAGAAGTGTTCCATTCGATATTTTCTCCTATAAGAATGAATAGAAGAAGTGAATGAGGGAATAGACTTACTTTGACTGAAGTATGGAATGATACATCAATGACTCTATAGACTGCCTCTTCTACTTCTTCTCTTGATAAATGAGTCAATCGTGGAAGATTATAGAATTGTGCTTAAAGAGACTCTCTTCCCTGATTGTATTGTAGACTGACGTTTCTTATGACTCCATTCACTCGCTGCAACCCCTGTCAACAATGGAATACGGGCATTCTCCCTTATGAATTGTACTCCAGATGAAGTAAGAAGTTGATTGTCAACCACTATCTTCGATACTCCCAACTGAAGAGAAAGATATAGAATGGAATGAGAATGAATAACCTCAGTTGCAAGAGCTCTTCTGAATAGAGATGATGAGAAATTGAGATGTTTAGTAAGACATTGTAACATTTGTGCAGTTGTCATATCTGGAGTAAGACAAGGCAATTTGTCATCCTAAACAATCATCATTCCATTTCACTTTCCCCTTGATTCACTTGATAATTGCAGTGTTTGGATTCAATTTCCTCTTGTGAGTATTCTTCTCCCACAATCTCAACTGCATCTTCTTCATTGATCGATCGTTCACATCTATTCATACAGTACTCCTCATATCGATTGATGATTAACCTGAGATACGCCACAATGTTGTCTATACTCCATTGTGGTGTTCCATGAGTATGAACAGCCCATCCAGCCACACTACTACCACTCATTACAATAGCTTGATGGATTAGATCTGAATGGAGTGAATAGGGGAAGAGGAGGGAGGAAGGGAGTACTCTTAGTAACAGGAGATACTGCCAAAAGGGAAACTGCTGCTGCTCCTGCACTTTCACCCATTACTGTTACTCTCAAAGGAATAGAATGAAATGAATGGATGCATGTCAAACCTGGATGGATCTCCATTCAATTGTTTCATATTTGATTGAATCCATTCCAATGCTGCCACCTAATACAAATAGAATCATCAAATTCATTCTCTACTCACAATATCCCATATACCGAAGTTTCCTTCTATTTTTGCGTCTTCATTGTAATTGATGAATCCTTAATGATTCCTTCATCTCCTCCTCATATCTTCTCTTACCAAGTGGTCCTAATCTGTAGTTGAGTGTAATAAGTGTGACTCCTTTGAATACAATATTCTTAGCCACAACCTGTATCATTCCCTTATCTTCTTCCCTTTCCTTCCCCTCTAACCTCCATATCGATTCCTGTATCTCCACTTCCAGCAAGGAATGATCCCCCATGTATCCATACAAGAATAGGAGACAATGAAGATTCATCATCTCCATCCTGTAAGGGAATGTATGAATAGAATGAACGAAGTGACTGACATAAGGGGAAAAGACATTGAGATATAGGCAGTCTTCATTCTCTCTCTTCATATTCTCGGATGCAAATCGATCATTTCTATAATGGATATTGATTAGTTAGAGGGGGGGGGGGAGTTTGCCCACTTATGAAAGTCCATGAATTGAATACAAGGAGGACCATAGTCAACAGCAGCCAATTCTTGATGCCATCTTGCCTTCTTGACTGGTTTCTAAATGAATGATATAAGAGAAGTAGTACATGAATGACTTACTTTGAATCTTAGATCTCCAATAGGTGGTTCTGCATATGGTATTCCTCTAAAGATTTGTAGTTGTCTATCTCCAATCTTGTATATCTTTCCCCTTACAAGACCTTGTTCAACCCAGACGGAACGAGATTTCTCCAGATTTTGAGCATTGAGGAAATAGAAAAGTAGAGAGAGGAAGAGAAGACTGGACATGAGATGAGACGCTAACTAACACTCGCACATTACACACACGATGGGTCTATTCACTATGAGAGTGAGAGAGAGGGAGACTGACAATGGCAACAATCGACTACTGTACTCATTGAGTATACGGTAATTGCCTCTCTTTAGACAGTCTACACTGCGAAGCAATTCAAGTGATGTTGTTGTTATTAGATAAGAGAGGGTATTGTGTTACCTCTCCCATTTGAGGGTATGAAGGGGGAGGGAGGTCCTTGCATTCCTTCCACTCTCATTCATTTCATCTTATGCGTCCTGTCTCATACAAATGAATTCTACATCATCTCCATTTGAGAGATGGGTAGTGAGAAGTTGTGAGAATGTATTCCCTCTACAGGTAACAACCCCCCCCCCCTCCCCCTTCCATCTATTCCATTCAGGTTGTACTTGGAGTCACTGGAAATGTTCTCAATCTATCCGTTCTACTCTGTAGAGGAATGAGAAGAAGGTAAGACATTCTCTCTTCACACATAGACAAATTAGGGATTCCAAAACGGAAAATTAGAAGTAATTCTTCTCCGGAGCACTGTGGTCTCACTCCATGATAGACGTAGCGGCGGAGAAGAATAACGAAAAATTTCCGTTTTTGAACCCCTGAAGGGAATGATTTCAACTGCCCCGAGGGGGTTCAATACCACGTGCACTATGTACCAATATTGTGGTTGATGAGAAGAGAAGAAGAGGAAGAAGGAAGAGAATGATTTAGATCGAATACTCTTCTAGCAATGGCTGCCATATCAGATATTCTATTTCTTCTCGCTCTTATTCCTAATAATCTATCCAGGAAAACGAGATGGGTTTATGCGGAAGAATGTGGTAAGAACTGAATTAGAAGAGTGACAGTATTCTCTATTGAGACTCCAAGCCATGTTACACTTCATTCGGTCTCTTCTATATCTCAAACAAACAACACTTTACCTTCCTTGCCAATTCCTTTTCAGCCTCAGGCAGTTGGTTCGTTCTCATATCCATCATTATGTAAATGTGTGTCGTTGCGTAGAGGGAGTCATTTCATCCCTTAGCATACACGGGGATCAACTTTCCCCCACGAGTTGAAAATGGAAGGGAATGACTGAACCCCCCTTGCAGGTTCCTTGTTGCTGTTTCATTCGATCGACTTTGGGCAATCAAATCTCCATTTCCAGCATCTACCAGAAGTGCATTTTGCCCAATGAGACAAGTAGTCTTCCCTTTCCTTCCCTTTCCTTCCCCTTTCTTCTCTTCTTTAGGTCATACTCATCCTTTTCGTCTTCTTCTCAAATGCAATCCTTGCATTTCATCATAATTTTGCAGTAGTCCCTCCTAGTGAAAGTGTGAGTCCCTCTCTCCCTCATTACAGTACTCTTCTCATTGTGAGTCTTCATCCCTTTCATGGGCACGTGTCAATTCATTTGTTGCCCTTATCAATATGATATCTCAATCAATTCTTCCTCTTCTTCTACTTATCTTCCTTAACTTCTTCCTTCTATATTATCTTCGTCTTCGTCGTCATGTAAGTCCTTCTTTTCCTTTCATTCTCTTCTTCTCCTTTCAGCTATTCGCTCCTTCTTCACGTGAATGTACTTCAACTCGTTCAACAGAAGATGATCTTCCTCCCTTGGTCGATATTCCATCTGCCCCATTCCCCGCCCCTCGGTTACAGTATATCTCCCACCCCTCTAACTTCTCCCATACAGTAACTGGGGTCGACAACTTGCTCGGACTGAGAGACACATTACTATTACTGTGGTGGCAATACTGTCAATGTACGTGCTAACACATCTTCCATCAGCCTTTGTGTATGCCAATATGTAAGTAGAAAGAGAGGGAAGAGAAGTGAAAGGAGTCTTGAGGTATCTATTCCATGTACACGATAAGTATAGAATGCAATCAATGTATACATGGGTAGCCCTTTCAACATTCATTGTTGTCACTGGAAAGGTACTATACAACAACAACTTTTCACAATAATCTACTTCAGGTTGCAAACTTCTTTCTCTTTTGTCTTTCTTCCAAACACTTTCGACGACAATTGATCAAGCAGGTCTACCGTATGCTAGGTGGTCATGCAATATCCATTCGGGACTCCAATCATCTTCCTCCTACTCGATCCCTTCCACTCAATACAATTGATCATTCACCACGAGTCTCTCCATAGTCATGTTCTTCACATCTTAACACCACTATTTTACACCGCAGATGAAAAGACCACTAGAGACCGGATATTTACAATAACTATCACACTTTCTTCCGTTTTATTTGTATCTGTACGTACAGGTTCAATCAGATCTCACATTGTACATCCATTCCATTGTCCATCACTATCACTCGGGTATAACAACGATCGGTTCAATTATTTATACCACTGTTGGATAAACCATACCATTTAAATGGTCATTTTCAAGTATATTCATCAAAAAATGCATCCATAAAACCGTCAGTTTGCGATTGCATTTGACTGACGGTTTACGGTATTTAGGCGCGGTTGCGTGTGGACGTGCATGTTTCAAGGTTGTTTTTATTCTCTCTGATTTAGCATAACTCATGATCTATGGGCACGTTATTGTTACCGTTTGCACGCACAGTCAGCACATTCATCACTGACGGTCACGTCCACACGTTTGTCCAAATTATTGTGGTCATATTGTCGCGTCGTAGAAGCGGGAAGAGGTCGTGTGATAGGAAGGTAGAGATAGTCCGATATGTTCCCTTTTAGTGACTATTGATGGGACGGTACAGAGCAACCTTCTCCATTTCTTTCCCCTCTAGAGATTCAGTAGAGTGCAACAACCGCTCCATCAATACGCGTTTCCATCACCCCGTTCAACTTTGCACGTATTTCGCCAACTGGCGAGTCCTCTCTCTTGTTGAATACACTCGCTCCTTGTCCTTTCTCCCTTCCTCCCTCCCTCCCTCCCTCCCTAACAATATTCACTTGTCGTACTCACGTTCCATCCATTCTGTCTTCACTTTTAACTGTATATCTTTAGCATGAGGGTGCTTACGTGTGTTCGTCTGGCAGGATCCCTCAAGGGAGGAGTAGGTCAGACACGACTGGCTTCAACTGCTGCACAGAAGAAGTACGTCATCTTGATAAGATCTTGGTGGTAGTTGCGTTCTCTACGCATCAATCTCATCTCCCCGAGAGAAACGGTCGATAAGGGCTGACCGATTGTCACAACGTCTAATTGTTTCGTTGATCTCCGTAAATAGGGAAGTTGAATGGTTGGAGGATTAGTGTACGTATTAGTGGTTGACAGTCTACATATGAGGCTCATTAAAATAAGGATTGTATTCTGTTTGTTTTGGTAAGTTATGTTTTGTGGGTTGAAGAAAAGAAATAGGGTGTTTGTGGCTAAGAAACGTGTAAACGGAGGAAGTTAGCGTGTTGTTGACGAGGGAAGAGAGTGTTACCACATGAACGGTTTGGTGTAATGTTGTCAATGGAATTGCAGATACGTTGATCTTCGTGAGGACAGGGGCATCTACACAACTGATCCCATCAATTACGATGAAGCCAAGTTCGACAAGATTCTCATCGCAAACAGAGGTTTGTTAAATGTCTATGGATGGTGTTTTATTGATTGGTTGAGGTGAAATCGCATGTCGTGTCATCAAGACTGCTCGTGCAATGGGAATCAAAACAGTAAGTAAAACCCACCACACATCTCATTCACTCTTCAGGTGGCTGTCCATTCTGACGTTGATTCGAATTCCCTTCATGTCAAACTGGCAGATGAGGCTGTCTGTGTTGGAGAAGCTCCTACTTCTCAGTCTTATCTGAGAGTAGACAGGATTCTAAAGGCAGTTAAGGATACGGGAGCACAGGCAGTGAGTATAGAGGATGAGTATGAACTAGTTGTCATCTTGCAAGGTCCATCCTGGATACGGATTCCTCTCTGAGAACACAAAGTTCGCTGCCCAATTGGAGGATATTGGAGTCAAATTCGTGGGACCGAACAGTGAGGCAATTCTGGGAATGGGAGATAAGATCAACTCAAAGAAGATTGCTACCAATGCTAAGGTACTATTAAGGAGGGAATTGTATTGTATTGATATCTACAGGTCAATATGATTCCTGGATATGATGGAGAGATTGCAGATGAAGATATGTGTGTGAAGGTGAAGAGGAAAGAGGAATGAGAAGAGATGAAGATGTTGAGGTGTCGAACGACATTGGATATCCAGTTATGATCAAGGCATCTGCTGGTGGAGGAGGAAAAGGAATGAGAATTGCATGGAATGACAAGGAAGCAAGGGAAGGATACAAGTGAGGAGATGGGATGAAGGGACAATGACAATGAATGATATTGAGACTATCGAAGCAAGAGGCTGCATCTTCATTCGGAGATGATAGAATGCTTGTTGAGAAGTTCATTGACAATCCGCGACATATTGAGATGCAGGTGAAAGAAGATGAAAAGAGAAGGAAATGGATGGGACATTTAGGTATTGTGTGACAAACATGGAAATGCACTTTGGCTCAATGAGAGAGAATGTTCAATCCAGAGGAGAAATCAGAAGGTAATGAGAAGGAATGAATGAATAAGGAAAGGAAGTTGATTGAAGGTGATCGAAGAGGCTCCATCTTCATTTGTTCCACCTGAGATGAGACGAGCAATGGGTGAACAATGTAAGGATGAAGAGAGGAATGGGGGATATCCAATGAATTGAGCTGTTCAACTGGCAAAGGCTGTCGGATATGACTCGGCTGGTACAGTGGAATTCCTTGTGGACAGCAAGAGAAACTTCTACTTCTTGGAAATGAACACTCGTCTTCAGGTTGGAATCGTTGTTGTCTTGTTGATACAGTAATCTCTCTTTAGGTGGAACATCCCATCACTGAGAGCATCACTGGAATTGACATTGTCCAACAAATGCTTCGTGTTTCATATGGACACAAACTGAATGTGACCCAGTCTCAAGTTCCTCTTAAGGGATGGGCATTCGAGAGCAGAGTATATGCAGAGGTACACAATCATATTGTTACTCTTATGATATAGTCATTGTCAGGATCCATACAAGGGATTCGGTCTTCCATCTGTCGGTCGTCTATCTCGATATGTTGAACCTACTCATATTGAAGGAGTGAGATGTGACAGTGGAATCAGAGAAGGAAGTGAAATCTCAATCTACTATGATCCTCTCATCTGCAAGGTATGAATAATGAATGAATAGAGATCATTATTATTCTTTAGTTGGTCACTCACGGAAAGGATCGAAATGAGGCATTGGGAAGAATGAGACAGGCTTTGGATGGATATGTTATTAGAGGAGTTACACATAACATTCCTCTGCTCAGAGACATCTGCCAAGAAAAGAGATTCATCGAGGTATATTATCTGTTAACTAAGTGGCAAGTTGTGGTGATATAGGGTCGTATCACTACGAAGTATCTTCCTGAAGTGTATCCAGAGGGATTCGCTGGTGCTCAATTGACTGAAGCAGAAGAGGTTTGAATTGTACTGAATAGTATGAATGACTTCTCGTTAAGGACACCGTTCTTTCCATGGCTGCTGCTCTCCATGCAAGAAAGATGGCAAGAAGTAAACAGTTCAAGAACCAAGTCAGACAGAGGACAACTGATATTGACCCTTACACAATGAAGTACAGGTGATAATTACTTATATTCATTTCATTCTTCCCCTTCCATATCTGACATACTAGTTTGAAGGTAATCAATGAACAAGAAGTAAAATATGTTGTTGAGATTTGTAACTGAACTGCCAGCTGAGGAAGGAAAAGGAAAGCCCGTGAAGGTGGAAGTTCGATTCGAAGAAGGAGATGAGAAGAAGGCAAAGGTGCGTGAGAATGAGAAGATGAAGAGAGAATGAAGAGTTGAGGTTACAATCAATGGAAGGGAAGTAACTGTGAATGGAGACATGAATCTTGCACAGCCAATCATTGATCTCAAGGTAAGAGAATGAATGAATGACAATGACACAAATGATTGACAGGCTAATGCTTCTCCTGTTACTACTCAAATTGTGGCAAAGAGAGCAGGAGAGATTACTATTGTCTACAAAGGAACCAACTTCAAGGTATACTTGTACTCACACACACTATCAAATGATATGTCTTGTAGGTGAAGGTAATGCCTGAACACGCTGCTCAATTCCTCAAGCACATGAAGCCCAAACCTAAGGTGTGTCTCTTGTTATTGTGTCTCTCTATTGTTGTCATTTAAGGTTGATCTCTCTTCTGTTGTACTTTCTCCCATGCCTGGTGCTATCAAGAGTGTCTCTGTCAAGGTACTATTCATTCTTGTTCCTCTAATTGAATGTATGTATTTAGCCTGGAGACATGGTTAGTGAGGGACAACAGCTGATTGTCATTGAGGCAATGAAGATGCAAAATGGACTTCATGCAGGAAAGACTGGAAAGGCCAGTCCATCTCATCATTCTAATGTTGATTCCTCTTGTTTAGGTCAAGGCAGTTCATGTCAAGGAAGGTCAAACTGTTGATGAAGCCGAGCTTCTCGTTGAATTGGAGTAATCTCATCAGTCCCCATTTACTTGCATTTCTAATGTCTTTTCATACTAGTCTGCCCTTTGTCTAGGGGTATACAAATATAGCCAACGAAGTATTTATTGTATGTGCATTGTAAGTAGTTGCCTCTAGTCTTGTGCCATACATAGTCAGTATCATTCTCCATTCAGGACATCACGACGTTGTGCTATTTCTTGTTCCATTCTTCTAGAGCATAATTGTATGATAGTAGAAAAATTAATATGATAAAAATTGTACAATATTCTTATGTAGAATGGGATCTTGAATGAGTCACAGTGACTCTTCTATATCTTGAAAAGTTTGAGAATTCAATCGGATTTCCCTTTTTTCCCAGAGTAGGCAATAATGACACACAGGGTAGATCCGAGGGAATTCACTAAGAGTGTACGTGAAGTGGGGGAAGCTCACAATGATGTATTTCAGGTATTGTAATCTATGTAATAATTGCACTGTTTACTCTTGTTTAGATTCTCTCGGACCTTCCAGTGAAATCAGAGCATCAACAGATTATGACAAGACTGCTGACTATGTTGAAGGAGCACGACAAGTAAGGAAAAAGATTGAATTTTAATTAGGAAATGATCATTTGAGGGAATTCACTCGTAAACTGCAGTCTGTGGAGAAAACATTGGATGGAGTCAATTGGGACAAGATCGATACTCCTGGAGATGTCACCAAAATTGTGAATCAAAAGTGAGTACGATAGTTTGAAACGATTGTAATTCTCTTTAGAATGAGCGAATTGAAAGGAATTCCTGGTAGCTTGGAGGAGAAAATCGATGAACAGTTGAAGAGAGTGGAGGTAATAGATGAAATAATTGAATGAATCGCAAAAGAGTTGGCATAAAGGATGGAGAAGAAGAAGAGGATGAAATGGTAGTCATGTCAGCTACATACTCAAAGAAGGATCCCATCACTAAGAAGGACATCGTCGATCCCATTAAGAACAAAGTGAGAATATCCTCCTTTAAAGTAATGATTTTGTCTCAGCACTGTGGACACGTGTACTGTAAGTCTTCGTTGGTTACATACATCCATGATCAGAAGGCACGGAGGATGGCAGTATATCAGGTGAGAGGAGAAGGAAGGTGGATGGGGAGGAACATTACATACAGTGTCCCATCTCTGGATGCAGTAACAAGCGAAATCTGGACATGAAGGACATGCAACCATTCCCACAATTCTTCAACCTCTGCAAGTGAATGAATACAAGACCTTCCATTCATTCTGTCCAACCAATCCTTTTTTCACTTATTTCTCTCTTACGGTTATATTTCATTTAATTACGTGATGTACAAAGAAGCGATAAAGCAACGTCAAATAATTGTGAATGTTTGTATGAATATGCATGGGTGAAATTCCCTGGTGTGTCGATACTTGATGTTGACGAATGTGTCAGTCTGCTATAGAGTGTCATCTGTTGTTTAGTGTGAGTGTGTGGCAAATAGCTCCCTCCCTTGCACAAGATGTCTCGTTCTTTCGCTATCGTCAATTGCAAGCGATGATTCACGTGTTTAGCTGTCACGTCGTTTCTTATGATAACTTGTAAGAATGAATTGAATGTGAATGATTATAGGCGTGGATCCTTCTTCTCCAATCTCTATCCCACTCAAAGGTCTTGTATTGGCCTGTGACAACCTCACTCTGGCTCATCCGCCCACTAAACGACAAAGGTGACCATCTAATTTCTAATTGGAGTCTCAATCATGTTCTCATCTAAAATATCGATAAAGACACTCTTTAAAAAAATAGAGTGGAGTTTTATTAAAGTTTTGTCCACATTTAGGCCTCAGCCCTAGCATAAAATCCTTATCGTGTCAAATATCTCTCTCTATTGTAATGTCCATGATATGTTTCTCCCTTTGAGGTTGACGGAAGTGAACTCTTTTTCGTCATCTTGTGCACAGTCTCCTGCATCGACTAGAATGGCATCTCGTCTGAAGAATGAACAGAAAACGATGGTGAGTGATTGGGTGATGGGGGCTGCTCTCGGGGAGTACCGGCGATGAATGAATGAGGTAACTACCATTCCATGGAACCACTAGAAATGAAGAGGGAGAAAGATAAACGGGAGTCCTGTTCATCCTTTTAATGGTTCCACGGAACCGAAGTGGCCTCATTCATTCCTCGCAGAGACTCTCGGGAATAAGTTGCAATTGTCTATTAAAGAGGGAATGCCATTGGGGAAAGGTCGAGGAATGGTAATATTCAGGTAAAGAACTTTATCAGTTGGACTCGTTCATCAGAGAAGACTGCAATTGTGTGTCTGAGTAAGACAAATTGGAACATTGAAATGGCCGTCGATCATTTCTATCAGGTAACTTAACTTGACTTTCTCTCATTGCATTGTCTCTTACAGAACTCTCATCTCTATGCAGACACGTCTTCTGCTGTTGATGATTCCAGACTGAAGAAACTTTTCGAGAGATACGCAAATGGTATCTTTTATCTTGTTTCACTTAGACAAAGGAGTGTTTTGTATTCATAACATTGAATGTAATATGTTTAGATGCTGCTGATGAATTACCTGGTCGTATTGGTCCAAATGGAATTGTTCGTCTTCTTTCTGATTTGAGACTCGCACAAGATGATAGGAAAGTACTCATCCTTGCTTGCAAACTGAATGCACAGGCAAGTCGAGTCTTTTCTTATGACATCTAATCTCTACTTAAGGTACAATGTGAGTTCGGATGGGAAGAATGGAGAGACGGACTAGTCAAGTGAGTTGTATTCATTCACCCTTTTGAGTATTCATTCAGTCTTCGAGTGGATACTGTCGATGGACTCAGGTCTAAATTGGATAGCTTGGACGAAAGTCTTGTAGAAAGTCCTGCATTCAAGGTATACGGTAGTTTCTGTAATTATATCAGATTGTCATGGTTTACAGGAGTTGTATCAGTTCACCTTTACGTATGCGAAGTCAGCAGGACAGAGGAATCTGGAGTTGGGAGTGGCTCTGGCGTACTGGAAAATTCTGTTCAAGGATGGGGTTTGAAGAATGTTTCATTTACCCATTGAGAGAATATACAATTCAGTTCTCTCTCTTTCCTCTATGGGAAGAATTCATGGAACATCAATATGGAAAGGCAGTCACTCGTGACACGTGGAATCTTCTATTTGACTTTGCATTCTCCATCAAGGGAGATCTCTCCAACTACGATGAGGTTATTCATATTACAATACTCGCTTATACCAATATATTATTTCAGAATGGAGCATGGCCTGTAGTATTGGATAACTTTGTCACTTGGGCTCGTCCTAAGGTTGCACCTCAAAGAGTCGAGGCCATGCAGTCGTGAACTCAACATAGTAGCATCATTGTTCCTCATCTAAGGTCTTTTGTCAGGTTGAATCTTTCTCAACTAGATCATTCGTTTTACTGGTAAACATGTAATGAACGTTTTCTTTCTCATGGAATAATCAATTCTCTTGTCTGCCCATCGCTTTTCTCCGTTTAATTGTCGTTCGGAGTGTTTAACATGTACTGGCTCCACGAATAAATTTATTTGTGATTCGCGTATTTGGAACGAATATTAGATGTATCGACGCTATATCATATCTTATTATTGGACGTTGATTAGTAGTCGGAATGTATGAATGAATTTGAGATGGAGAAGAGGATTGACGCAGTGATGGATGAAATGTGAGTGTTTGCATTGTATTGATACAGTTGTACCATTTACACGATTACAGTTGTTCTACAGCAGAAGGAGTATGTGCAGCTGACTCACGTGGACTGTGTCTTGTCTCACGAGGAACTCTTGAGGCAGAAGCATCTGCAGTGGGAACTCAAGTGAGTACATCAATCAACTATACTCAATGATTCTCTTGTTCAGTTGATTGCACTCGCATCATCACTCGATCCAAAACAGACAAAACCTCCCCTCATTCTACTCCAAGGAGAACACGAAAAAGTAACACTCTCGTCTTGTCTTTTCTTCATATCCACCTTTTAAGATTGTTTTCTCTCGGCAGGGAGATATTACAATTGGAATTCACACAAAGGACTAGTCCATTTCCTCCGCGAGCATTCATTATCTCTATAAGCGGGCACATCCCACTTCTATTGCAATCAGCAACCATTTATCAATCTATATTTAGTGTACATTGCTTAATCTGAATACTCTTGACACATCTGTGATACTCTCACTGATAAAGCATTGTAAGATGTACAAGTACTTGTCATTACTTGGTTCGTCAAACCATTCTGATATCTCAACCTGAATGTTTCATAGAGCAGAACCTGTATGAAGTAACGTGAACGTTTGCATTTGGCGAATTGAGAGAGCGGTGAGAGGGGAATGGCATTTAGTCTCTTTCTTTAAGGTGGAATGGCAGCGGCCACGAAGTTGACACTCGAATTCTTGGGAGGATCAGAGTTTCTGGTTGGAGATGAGAAGATTCATAAGGTATGTAAGACATTGAGTAGAGTTGATAAGAATGGAATACAGGTTGAACTTGTTGGATCATCCCTTCTTCTGTCAGATGTTTTCATTTGGATTAACAATTCACTTCTCAAAGATTGTCCCAGGAAGGAACTTCTCTTAGAAGGAAACACTGTCAGACCAGGAATACTAGTGATGGTCAATGAAACGGATTGGGAATTACTGGAGAATGTGAGTTTACTATACATGTAACACATGAGACATTGCCTTTTCCCATGAGGAGACACGTCAGTAAGACGGTCTCTATTGCACGAAAGGATTTGTAGTTGTATGAGATATTGATTGGAGTATTTTAAGGAGAGGACTGAATTGAGAGACGGGGATAAGATAACATTCATATCAACTTTACATGGAGGATAGGAGATACAATTCAATGTACACCTCATAAGTTGTCAACATTGTTTATGTTATATGAAATGAATGAAAGATGTGCGAGGAGGTAGCTGGTGGAATGTCAATGGAATAGGGATGGGTCTGCAGTTGATCTAACTGTAGTCACACTCTGCTTCTTGTCAATACTCATTGAAGAATACGGGACAGGAATGGAAGGAACTTAAAACTGTAAATTAACGAAAATACAGAACGGAGCTTACTTGAAAAAGGGATAAGTAGATATCAGTGTGACGGACGATTACAACGGAAGTATGAACAAGGGGATTGAGTCCTGTTGATATTTGAGAGTATACTGCCACAAGATTAGCGACCGTCTATTAGAAATGTTATGTATTTTACATAGTAAAATGTTCGATTTGCGTGGAGATGAGGTATCCCTTCTGGCATTTTGTTCCCATTGCTCTTTTACCCTGATTTCGGCTGAATTCACTGTGCACGCGCAAATTTATTGAATCAAACTTGATTCTCTTTAACAAACATGTTAAATGAATACACGTGATTGGAAAGCAAATGTGGCAAATGGGACTGAAAGACGGAAGAAGAAGGAATGGACTGACTTGGTTGTCACTATCTCCCCATTGAAGTTCAACGAGAATTGGAATGACGAAAAGGATGAGAGTTGAGATACACGAAATGAGCATGGATTGAGTCAATTGACGTCCTTTACGAACAATTCGTTCCTGCTGTATTGAAATGAATGAGGAGAGGAGAAAGGATGGAAGATGACCTCACTGTCGGCAGACAATGATCCCATCTTGAGAATGTGTTGACGGGAGATTATGAAGACAACGATATACAATATGACTGATGTACAAGAAGCACTAATACGAGTGTACAGAATGGAAAGATTGAAGGGACGAAGAAGAGAAGATCCGAACCTGGAATGAAATTGATGAATACTACAAGGAATCAATGGAATACCAGCATATGGGAGAGTAGAGAGGACGAGGATCTGCTACGAAGACTGTACACATCCAACTACTTATCATGAAAGACAACCAGAGAATGTGCCAGAAGGAGGATTGAGTGAACTGAATAGAGTCATACTGTACTCTTCCATTGACTCACTTGAATAGTCAAAGGACGTTTGTAATAGTGAATGGGGAAGAGAAGTGAGATAAGTCTATCAACTGAGACTATCAATTGTACCAATGCAGACATTGGATCAGTCCTGATGGATGAGTCTATTGCTATCCCCCTTTGTACTCACCGGATGAAGAGTACATTCCATGGCATAAGCATACAGTAGATGGATGTTCTCAATGTGGAATCACCCGATAGAAGAACTCTTATTCGTCCCACTCCTGCACATAATGATGCCATTCCAACAAGGGAATCTGTTATGAACTGAATACGGTATTGGATAGGAAGTGGAAGGAGGGACAGACTCTCGGAATGAGAATGGCATGTTTGACAGAGAGATGTCTACTACGTACAATGGATACTGTAAGTAATACATTGACGAGGAGTATCATTGTTCCTTCAACTATATAAATGGAGAACTGAAGATACATGAAGAATGTGTCCGTGATTGTAGATTGACGGCTGTATGCTGTCTACGCAACCAATGTTTGTATCCTTCTACTCCCAAGTAACATTCAGTCTTGTCAGAGTCCCACCCCCCTTGGAAGAGGGAAGTGATTGGATGATATGATCATGTGCAAACAATGACAAGTGGTGCCAAGAGGCAATCCCAATTTCAAGAGAGTGTCCACTCTCAGAAGATGTTTGTTGATAGAAGACTTCCCATTCTTCCTCTTGTAATGGTTGATTAGCATAAGCCCCTTAGTCCCTTGTTCTACCCTCTGTCAATTGTGGTTGAGCGTAGCTATCGATCGATTGGTGCAGGGAATGACCCCCTTCGTCTTTCTTTCCATCTCTCTCTATTGCCCTCCAGTCACATTTCTCATTTGTTTACTCTCATACTTTCATAAGCAAGTCTTTTCCAATGTAGACTGACTCATTCTTTCCTCTCAGCTGTTGTGTATGTCAATAGTCTTTCCTTTCTTGGATCCACCTCCTCTTCCCCGATTTTTCTTGTTTCGTGTATCGATTAGTGCATGGTTGAACCGCCAACCAATTGGGCTTTTCATTCACTTTTACCATGTGTGTTCCGCTCATTTATTCGCCAATTGTTGCTTTACTTACTTGTCTTATATCTAACCGAGTTCAATTTGTTGTTAATTTAAAATTAGCCGTTCTCAATTTGGGATATGTTAATTTTTTGCCAGGAAACGACTACAATTCGGGTGTAGGTGATTAAGATATGATGAGAGTGGACTCGGAATAGGAAAAGGTAAAGTGATACTCGGTCATTCCCATGGAAACAATCATGACATCACTGTACTCGTCGCATTTCTGAACGGCATTTCATGTGATGAAAGAATCTAAAATGATTACTTTGATGATTGAGAATGAAGGATTACAGGATGACGTCATCGATGGGAGGACTGGGAATGGCCAAGTATTGGGGGGACGAGAGACATCCTGATGCTGTATATGGAGTATATCTGAGGAAAGTTCGATATGTGCCCCCTGCTGGATACGAAGGAGTTCCTGTGAGTTGATACTCTCTAATTGTGTTCTTTTGCCTCAGTTAAAATAGTATTAATTCACGAGACTGTATCGACATGAGTGATAGAGGAATAACCATTATTCATTCTCTCATCCCAATTCTTTTTCCATAAAAGCCTTCCGTCACTTTTTGTATTCACTTGATGGTTGTGATATAAGAAGTGGGGGGAATCCTTCTCCATCCCCTTCTTCTCTTCTCTTTCTTTCATTGCGCATCCTTCCATTTGCTCAAACCGGAAGAAGATTGTGTTTCCTCGAGAAAGAGTGTTGTGGTCATTGTTTGGTGTTGTCTGTTACTCTGATCTCTCAGATCTTCTCTCCATCATCCACCCTTTCACTCCCTTCATTCAATCCCTTAATCCTTGTATAATGGTAGAATTGTCCATTGGGAGTATCCATTCACTTTCTCTCTTTTCTCTCTTTGTCACTCTTCTGAACGTCTTCCATACACGAATTCTCTTCTTCTTGTGTACTCAAGCATTCTCTGCCAACTGTTATTCTTCCTCTTTTCCTTCTTATGCGCCCTCTCCCTTCACTTCTTCCCTTCGTCAACGGTCGAAACGTCTGTTTTCATCTTATTTGGCCACATGTAGACAACTCATTTGATATAAGGGGAATGGGGAAACTGAATGATACCAATATATTGTTAGCAGAATAGATTGAATTAGGTACGTTCAAACTGATTTGTGGTGTGCCTCTTTCCTCATTTGGACAAACGTCGCCCAGCGCGGAAGCTCAAACTATAGTTATTCATGGCTATTTTTTTGAATTTCCAATTAATGTACTTTCGCTAAGTTTTTCTTGGGAATTTTTTGGTGCAAATCGATTTTGCTGATGGTTCTCCGTGCATAGGTATGGA
>JACMIF010000027.1:31589-55031 GCA_014805445.1 Diplogasteroides magnus | reverse complement strand
AAACAATATTTCGCTAACATTGGTCACAACTTTTTCAGGGAGAATTGTTCCCGCATGCCAAGTAGTTTTTCGTAATGCTCGACACCTAATTAACCTAAGGAAAAAATTAGAACTTTTTAAATCGAGCGGACGGTCCAATATGGGTCCCCAAATACGAACAACTCAAAATCGCGCAAAGGTATTACGAGTGCAGGGAAGAAGATATTACATGTATAGTAATTGGGCATATCTAACTAGAATAATCAAACAATAAAAATGCAAGACTATGGGCGGAATTGAAAGAAACGCGTCTCTAAAGTAAAATAGTCAGTTTGCATTTCCGTCAGTTTGCGATCACTTAAGGCTGCAGAAACATTCAAGTGAATGGATCTTTCTCAGTTTCCATGCTACTCTGAGTTTATTAATATTTTAGAAGACTGACGCAATATAGTCAATCGCATGTAACAAAGCACGGATGTGGAAATGTCATTTGCAAACCAGATGAAATTTGGTGTGAACAACAGCGTCGCACTTTTCGTTTTTCCGCCACTGCTCAGCCAAGCGCCAATTTCATGAGCTCATACTCTACCATGGGCACACCTCGTCGACTACCAGTGCATAAATACAGTTTGAAAAAATTATCGTTTCCATCGACGTTTCGAATGAAACTACCTAGATTGAATTGTGCTGTCAAGAGTTGTTCTCCTTACCCTTGAGGGTTGAACTGTCAACTGTGATCACTCGCTTATTGTTACCTAATGGGAAGATGATTGTTCTCTTACAGAGATATCGTCCATTGGATCCAGACAAATCAATAGTTGATCAAGGGGAAATGGGAACAGACAATGATCATCTACAATGGGAATCAGTCAAGGAAAGACATATCAAGGCTGGAACACTCGACAAATTAGTGGTGAGTGATGAAAGATTCGTTTGATACTCATTCTATTCATTCAGGAATGTCTCATTAGTCCAGATAATATCATGGACTCGCGACATTTCAATGTATTCTTTGCAACATATCGGGCATTCGCAACACCAAATGAAGTGAGGGAATGGAAAGAAAGAAGTAATGAATGTGAGTGAATAGGTAATGGAGAGACTACAAAGAAGATATTCATCTCTACAAGAGGATGCAGCCACAACTACAGCTGCACTTGTTATGCACAAGTGAGGAGAAAGGGTCAATAGACAATATAATCTCTATTCAGTTGTATTCGTTCAATCATTACTTGTTGGTTGGATATGTATCCAGAGGACTTTTACTCTTCAATTGATGATTTGTGCCTTCTATCCAAACTCATTGAATGGGCAGCCAGAAACAGGTGACAATGTATTCAATCCTTCTTATTCCACTTTATTGTTCAGATTGACTGATCTTCGATCGAAGGCTGTCAAATTGAAACAGCACTTTAGAGGAGTCAAGGCGGATGGAGGACTCATGGGTTAGTTACAATCATTTCATTTGGACAAATGATGAAGTGTATTGATGTTGAGTGAGAGTTTTGTTTATCTAACAAGTTGGAGTGAGTGACACATAGAAAAGGAAAGAATCATTCGAGTGTTGAGATAGGAAAGTAGCTCATTCCATCCATTGTCTATATCTTCTCTCTATTGTATGTATTCCTTTCAGCTCGAGTATCTTCCCTTGATCAATTGGCTGCTGCATTTGGATATGAGAATCCTTCCCTGGTTGAAAATGCTAATGAAAGAGCAAAACATTTTGATGTATCAAGAGAGAATTGTGTACAGATTGCAGAACAACTTACATATTGGGATGCAGTGAGTCATTCCATTTCATTATCCATCACAAGTCTCATTTAGACTCTTTTCAAAGAAGTTATCACTCATCAATGTCAAAGTTGTGTATGGAGTAGAAGACACAAGTTACCCCCTGAGAGATACTACACAGTCAAGGCTACCATTGACCAGGTTTTATTCTCTTCTCTATTTTGTCACTCTACAGTATTCTTCTCAGTTCAATGCGGTATCTGCTCGTGTCATGACTTCTGTTGTCCTTCCAGACTCTAAGGCTGAGTTCCGTGCTAAGGTCATTGTCAAATGGATAGACATTGCCAGGGTTTGTCTCTTCCCTTGATCAATGTTCAATATGAAAATTGAAATCATTTTGATTGTAGGAATTACGTGCAATGAAGAACTTTTCATCATTGAAGGCAGTGTTATCTGCCCTTCAGAGTGAACCAATTCATAGAATGAAACATGTCTGGTCCCTTGTTCCAAGGTTTGTTTACTCATTTTGAAATCTGTACTTCTACTCTTCTCTTCAGTCGTTCTCTTGCCACATTTCAAGAGTTGAGTGCAATATTTGACTCGGATGATTCGGGAGGAGATGAAAAACGAATACTCGACCAGGTATTAGTCCCTTTGTTACAACTGATCTCTTATTCATTCTTTCTATTTTGCATGTTTGTTAGACAACTACATTTTGGTACTTATCAGCTAAAAAGTATGAATTGTACAGGAAGGAACAGCGAAGTCTTCCCCTCTTCGTCGTCCACAACTCATTCAGAACTGTAGAAGGACAAAGAGTGACGTCAATCTTGCAGAATGTCAGGGAACGGTATTGATGAGGATACTGTAGTTTGTATGTTCATTCTTTCATAGGTACCATATCTCGGTTCATTCTTGACTGATCTCACTATGATTGACCATTCGTGTAATGACTACAATGATGAAGGATTGATCAATTTTGAGAAGAGAGAAAAGGAATTTGAGGTAGTTGTTTGATTGATTGGATGATGATTATTCCCTAAGGTCCTTGCCAAACTTCGTCTTCTTCAATCTGCTGCCCGTGCATATAAAATGCCTCGTGATCGTGCATTCTGTGCCTGGTTCCATTATCTTCCCACTTTGACTGACAAGGAATGGTTTGTCCCTCCTCTACTCTTACCCTTTCTCATCTCTTCACTTCAGTTATACTCGATCAGCAGAAATTGAAAAACCAGCTGCTACAACCCCTCAACAAGGAGTTACAAAGAGTCAGACTATATCGAGACTCTTCCCTATGAAACCATCGAGTGTATCTGATAGGTCAGTCAATCTACCGTAATCCTTTTCACTCTCTCTCTTGTACAGTCCCACTCTTTCACGTGCATTGAATGGTCAGAATTCGAGAGATAGTGGAATCCATTCAGATGAATGTATTGATGGAAATCAACCAGGTCAGTCAATGTCCATTGTGATGATTCACTTTGATGTAAATGTAAGGTTCATCCCGTGCATCACAATCTCAGTCTTTCACTGCTCCATCAACTCCAGTCAATAGTGTATCATGGAAGGGAGGGCGATCGACATTCTATAACAGTGGAAGACTTGGTATGTCCCTTTCTCATTCACAGTCATTGTAGTTGTTTAGCCTCTTCGAGTGAATTCAATCCCTTGTCATCTTTTCCTCATCAAAGAACACAATCGGGTGATTCATCCATTACTTGTGCATCGACTCCTAATGCAAACTCTCCAGTCAGTTTCATTCTTTCTTATTCCATCTTTTCTTCTTCAGTTCTCCACTTCTCTCAATCACAATCATAGTGCAGTCAGAAATGTTGATGTAAGTGACTGGTAGATATTATGTGATTGAACTCTTTTCCTCTTAAGAATTCAACTTCATCTTGTTCATCTTCCCCTCGTGGTTCATTCTCTTCTGCCCTTCCTCCTCCTTCTCCATCCAATTTCCATCTTGCACGTGTTGGTCTAGATGATCCTCATCATGGTGACAAGGGTATCAACTACAAATGCATTAAGGTCATTCCCCCTCCTTGTTCCCTTTTCATCTGTTATTCAGGTTGAGAATGGCGACAGAATGAATTGTCTTATTGGTCGTTGTCTAGAGAAGCACATGGTGACTGGAGAAGATGCATCCAACTTCTGTTTGGTACAACTATTACCTGGAGGAGGTGAGAATAGTCTTTCTTTCACTAATTGACTCATGTCTATAGGAGAATTCCAATTGCCTGACAAGTGTAATCCCTTCTATGCAATGGCACCAGATGATACTTCTCCAATGCGTAACATGTTGTTACGACGGAGACCGGAGACTGACGGTGTATTGGCCCCTTCTGCACGAAAAATCAACAAGATGAAGATGAGTAATCTTATGAGATGGAGCAGTGGATATCTTTGATTTTATTTTCATCATTCACATACTAATAACCTTGTTTCGTAGTTGATTTGCTCAGAGTGATAGTTCTTTCGATTCTTGTACGGGTTCCCTCTCTCCTCATTTCAAAACTCTTGTCCCACATCAATTGACTGTTGAACAATGCATATTGTAAGCTCATAGAGTCGAAAGCGATATCTTCAGAGAATATCTTCTGTAATAGTAAACAACTCCTTAGCATAACTCACTTTTGTGCTCCAAACTGGTTGAAAATGCCGTTTGTGATTGAACCGCTTAGACCATACATCGTTTTTTTACAAGTTTAACTTGTGCGAAGGTTTTTCTCTATGGAAGTTACTTTTACAGAAGATTTCTGATATGCATAATGACTTGTACATTCTAGAGAACTTATACAGATTGTATATAAAAGTCATATTGCTAATATCCCAGAGTGTCTTTCTCTGGTTTGTCACTTAACATTACTATGATACTTTATTTATTCTATACAATGATTATAGGGGACATGTTCCTATATTATTTCCATGTTTCCCAGTGATTTGCTCTCTTTCCCGCTCACATCTTCAATTGCCTTATGAAACAATCAAACTTATCGAATTCGCAGCAATAAAACACTTGATCATTGTGCTGACTTTGTTCATTTTTGGGGGATAGTTGTGAATATACAGTAATACTGAAGAGTCTCGATGAGATAACCAAGTTTCCTGTTGGAACAGACTCATGAAAATCAAAAGGAGGTTGGAGGCCTGTGTACAAATGGCATCATTAGTAATTACTAGGGAAGAGAATCCAAGCGAAAGTACATTTTTCTGTCGCCTAATTCCCTCGGAGCGGTCGTCCATCACATGAGAGAGACAACCGCTCCGAGGGAATTAGATGACAGAAAAATGTACTTTCGCTTGGATTTTCTACCCTAGTAATTACTAATATTTATGGCGAGATTTAGGTTTCCGGCGCGCTGACCCAGGGAGTTCAGATACAAACACACTGAATATATTCTGTCTTTCTTCCTCCAATGCGACATGGCTCTGCATACCAAAGCTGACTTTGCATACGGTCGATGAAGATATGTGGGTACTTCTCCTGAAGCCTATATCTGGTCTGGCTAGACTCTTGTCTATTGTAGGTTACTGCATCACACTATCAACAGTAACCCTGCTATTGTACCCTATCGTAGCCCTACAGTATACTACAGTAACCTACATTATACAATTATTGCCTACAATATACAAGAATCCGGGCTTCAACAGAAGTACCGCTCTACCTACTTAACATTAGAGCAGATCACAGATAAAGCCACAGTGTCATGTGAGAACATGTAACTACAACTTGTAGTCTACAAGCTGTTTTTATAATACCGTATCGCACAGCCGGTCATAAATCGCCTACAGTACATTTATTCAGTACGACTGTGAATTTCTCGCGATGACAAATAAATTTCGGTGGGTCATCTGTGTTTTCGGATCGTGATTAATTTTTATCGAATATTTTCGAAGAAAATAGATAGATAGATGAAGAAGGAGAGAGTGAGAGTGAATGCTTATGCTTGCCCTATCGTTGCCCTTCGTGAAGCTTCGGATTGACTGCTAGTTCAAATATATTTCGTCACTTCGTTTGATACGATCGCACATTATAATTATTGTGGGCGTGACGGGATTTTCTCGTATATGAGAATGATCTAACGTTAGCTAACTACGATCGTAGATAGATGATTCTCAGTCTTATCTGTTCTTCATTGTTAGAGGCTACGTTCTATATATTTGTCAATTTTCCACTAAGACTGCTGAGGTGTATTTTCTTGAAAGTTATTCTTTTTGTTAATTTTGTTTCTTATTGCAGTTATGAACAATGAGAAAGCGCCAAGCAGCGTCTCAGAAAAAGAAGAAGAGACCTCCAACCAAATCGACGAACAAAGTGAACTATTTATTTTTGTATTCATATAATTCAAATCTAAATATTAACAAATGCTTGGCTTTAACTTAACGATATTTTCAGAAAAAGGAAACGCCGGAAAACGGGCAAGGGTCTTCGATGTTGACGCGCTCGTCCAAGCGACTTGTGCGGCCGCCGCGGCTCGTTCTAGTGAAGCTGAAGAAAAACGGAAGTTTGAAGAAGCTCAAAAGAATGCAGAAGGCTTCGAAAATAACGAAAAAGAAGCGGCCGGTCCGAGTAAATTGTCCCAGCGAGCATCTCATGTTCGAATGCATCGGTCAATTAGTGTTCATATTACTATTCAGGGAATTGGTGGAGAAGTTGACTCTGCGGGCAATTCCATAGCTGCCACCGATGATGATGACGGTATGTATTCAATGGTTATATTGTCCTGACTATTCGGTTGTACAGTCAAATGATTGTGATTACATTGTAGATGACGATTTCCTTCCTATGCTTCCTCCTGGATTCAAGCCAGATGAGACTGTTATTGTTCGAGATTCAGAAGAAGCGGCCAAAATCAAGGCATCTTTCGTCTTGATTTTATCTAGGGAGAATAATACATTTTTAGGCTGGAGAAGAACCGGAAGAAAATGATGAAGATGAATTTGAAGGATACACTGGTGATGGAGTTCGTTCAAAACTTGAGCCTTCGTTATCTTACTCTAATATTCAGATACCAACAATGGCTCTCATTCCAACTGGTTGCGAAGCAAAAATAGAGCATGGGATTAAGCCAGTATGACTTTTATTTTTGGTTATATCATTCTATCTTCTACAGGTAACTGCTATTTCATTTGACCATCAAGGGCAGAGAATAGTTACTGGAGGACAAGACTACAACGTTAATTTGTATGATTTTGCTAAAATGGACGCTTCAATGAGACCTGATCGACAATTGACTCCTTGTGAAAGGCTAGTTATTAATTTGCATTTCTACTTAACATGATGTATTTCAGTCATGTCATCAATGCACTTGCATTCAATTCTAACGGAGAATCTCTTGCAATTGGGGCAGGAAACGCACAAATACGAATATTGGATAGAAAGGGATCACAATGGGCAGAGACTGTAAGGTAAGTGACGTTCTCGCATTTGTTTCTTGTTACTTTGACAATTTTAGGGGTGATCAATACTTGGTTGATCTTGTCAATACGAAAGGACATACAGCAGCAGTCAATTGTATTGTATGGAATCCTCTTGTTAAGAAAGAATTCTTGTCAGCATCAGATGATGGGTAAGACAATCCTCAATAACACGTTATATACTTGATTTGTAGAACTCTTCGACTATGGAATACAGATGACTACAAGGTTATTACCAAGTGCATCAATAGCCATCAGAAAGTCAGTTTTACTTTGTATGAAACTCCATTTACAGTACGTCATTTTAGGTGATCAAAACAAAGAATGCAAATGGAAAGAGAGCCCAGCCTCAGACTTGTGCATATTTTCCCGATGGAAAGTTGATTGTTGCTGGATGTGATGATGGAAGTATTCAAGCATGGAAACACGCTAAACTATTTGTAAGTACTACACTTTGTGTACTCTTTGATTGTGTTTACTGTTAGGTCAATACAGCATATCTTGTGAGGAATGCTCATTCTGCTCCTGTCACATGTGTTGTAGTATCTCCTGATGGAAAGAAGATTCTCTCAAGAGGTATTCCATCCCTCACGAACTGAATATGAGATTGTTTCAGGACTGGATGATACCCTGAAGATGTGGTCATTGAGTGACAATAAGAAGCCTTTGTTAGTCAAGGATGACCTGGAATGTGGATTCATCAAGTGACTCTTTCCCTCATTTCTATTTCAAGTAAATCTCTTTACAGTACTGATTGTGGATTCTCTCCCCGTGGTGAAATGGTATATACGGGCACTTCTGCTCCTTCTTCTTCTGTAGATGTATGTTGTTATCCTTTTATCCATTGTATTGATTGATCAATTGAGGGCAAATTGGTCTTCCTTGATGTGAATACATTCGAACCTGTCTACCAAATTCTCTATCCGGGAGTCGTAAGTGAACGTTTGATGATCAACGAATATTAAATTTTTTTGAGTCTTGTATCCGAATTGCATGGCATGCCCGTCTGAATCAGATCGCGGTCGGATTATCAGATGGAAGTTGCAGAGTGTATTATGATACACAATTGAGTCAAGGAGGAGTAATGGGTTGTGTGACGAAACCAAAGAAGAGACAGAGACAGAATGAAGTGAGTGAATGCAATGGAAGGGGATTACTGTAGAGAGGAATATAGGTACTGAGAGAAGAGATGATTCTATCTCCACTCACTCTACACATGTTCCAACCAAGAGGAGATAATCCAGATGAACAAGAAGTGACTGAATGGAGAATAAGGAAGTATCTCAGAATGAGGTTGATAGCCACTATTCATTGTTCATTTGTTACTTTCTTCTTCAGAGACAATCAACAACGACCGAACTTCAAAAAGCCTGCAGAGATGCCATTGACAGATAAGAGTTATGGTGGAAGAGGTAAGGAGTTAATAGAGAAGGGAATGAGAAGAAGAGGGTTTGAGTAAAGACAACTGGAGGAACACTTCACTCTTTTGTTGCACAACAATTGGGAAAGGATAAGAATAAGGCCTTCTTGGCTGATACAGATGTTAGAGCAAGCATTCTGAGACATGCTGAAGAGGTGAGGAATGATATGAAGGAAAGGGAAAGAAGGAAAGATTCCAGGCTGAGAAGAATCCTGAATTCATCAATAAGGCATACAAGAGGACACAGCCTGTTCCTATCTTCCAGGAAAAGAGTACTGCACCAGAAGAGGAAGAGAGTGATGAGGAATTGGAACCTGTATACAAGATGCCCAGAGGACAATTCTCTTCTTAACGAGAACTCTTCATTTCCATCTTGTTGTCTTATTGTTATCCATGGTGTATAAAAGTCTTGATTGTATATCACATCGTTTTTCTGCTTTGAGTCGACGACGCCACTAATAGACTACATTTTAAGTCACAATGTATATGAAAATTTTTGGTAAGTCGTTTAACATAATGTACATCACATGAAAGAGTCGCTTATGGACTTGGATACTCGTATCATATTGAAATCCACCCTATTTGAGATTGTTTGTATTACGTGAAGTGACTTTTGTTAAGGGAAATAGTTTTCCAAACGTTCTAACTATCGATGACTGCTGAAAATTGATATTGTGAAGGGTCTTGAGATGTATTTTTCGTTGGCTCAATTGTGTTATTGGGTACCATAGGATGCATCATAGACCTGAAATGATTGTTGCATTCATTTGTCATCCTTTGACTAACGTCTCATTTTGTCTTGTCAATGCAGATACTTTCCTTGTGGGAGAAGAAAGAGTTGTCTAAATGGACTGAGATGAAAGACAACCAAATAGCCTCTCACCTTTCGAATAACTTTACATGTGAACAGACGACCAAGGGCATCACGATACTCTGATGAACAAAGGGCATACAAGTAAAAGTTAAAGAGATATCTGGAATGAACTTATGAATAAGTGAATGTCATCTAATGACGTACGCAGATGTCTCACTGATATTTGCAGCAGCTCTGAATGACTGCCAGAAATGAGAGGATGGAGTAGATTTGTGAACGAAGAGATGAAGCATCTCGAATGAATATTCAATTGAGAGAACAGAATGAACTAACTGAGGCTGGAAGATGACAGATCACAAAAGTGACAGAAGTAACAAGAAGAAGGACAGATAATCGAATTCTCTCGGATGGTGGTCTATCTCTTGTCGAAGCTGGTCTCCTGTTATACAACAATCACAACTATTACTCCTTTCTGTATCCACTGTCCTTTCAATGAGAGTCTGCATACAAATGCAAACAAAGTACATATATTCTCTTCGAATGATTGCAGTTTTGAACGAAATGTAAAAGTGATTTCACTAACCATACAGCCCCTCTACGTTGAAGTTTACAAAGAGCATCAACCATAAGAATATTAAGGACAACAATGAGGAATATAGGACCCCATTTAGTGATGACCTCAATGAGACATTCACATCTTATCTCATTCAATCATCACCTCTCTGATCAGTTTATAGAATTGGAACCAGTTATTATGATCCAAAAGGAAGTTTCTCTCCACTTCATACGTTAGAATATCTCTGTATAGCTACAGTAAACAATGATTCGTGGTAGGACTCACGTGTCGTTCTTTCCAACAACTAGTTTCTGAAAGCCAGCTGGGATTTGTATTGCGAATGAAACAACGAATAGGGCTGCGACCACCCAGTATACCCTTCTGTAAGATAAAGATGAGGAAGGGAGAGAATGAATGAGGAGGCCTGCTGTCGGAGTTATTGAAGAATCGAATAGGATGACAGACTGATAGATAACGGTCTACAGTCATGGCCACAATACACAGTCCACTTGAAGAAAAGATGATTAAGACAAAGGGAAACAATTGTACCTCCATGCAAGGAATCCGTTGATTACAGGCAATTCCATGTGGGCATGGTAGAACATGACGAATTTGGACTGGGCGATGGTCCTGAATGGAATGATTGAGAATGACAGGGTCTCTTAACAGACCTTCCTGCAATGTGAAGGACGAAGGGAACGAAGGCAATGATGGAACAGATGTCAGCCAGTGCAGAAGCCTGAATGGGAGAATGAGAGTGGAAGAGGAAAGTTGTTACTTTGAGATATACGAATCCACGTGGTGGAAGATGAAGCAAAGTGGCCATATTGACACATTGATTGATGAATCCTGAATGAAAGGAATGAAAAGGGAAGACAGTTCATTCTACTCACCAACTGCCAATACAAATGGAAGTACAACCACATGGGCCACATACTCTATCTCAGACATTACTATAGGGGGAGAAGCATCGGTGACTGAGATGGACGACATTGAATAGTAAGAATGGAAGAAGAGAAGAAGGAAAGATGAGAAGGTCATATTGAGATGGACTGCCAATCCACTCACAATCATCCATTATGTCTATGAGAAGTGAATAAAAGAAAAGGAAATGAATGAATGGGATGACAATTCAAGTTGTCTCACTCTCACCATATTGCATCATTTGTTAGATCAAGATGAATACAAAGACTCGTGACTATCTTTGGATGGAGTCATATGTAGGGAGGAATAGTGGGGACAATCCTAATTGGCTCCACTAGTGGACAACGAGTCACATGGAGGATGTCAGAGGATAATGAGGATACTGTGCAAGGGATGAAGGGATGCAAGAGACTTTAGCTCCTTCCATCACTTCTCATATCAATTGGGAATTCGAAATTGGTCAAGGTGCATTTCGCATTTGCCTAATTTCTGCGAAGTTGTTGTCTATCTCACTTAGAGACAACGGATAAACGAGAAATGCTTTTTTACAGATATCTAAGCCATAAGATGAGTGGACGATGGATGTCCTCCTTCAGTTGTGTCATTTGGATAAGAGCAGGTGGACATACATGAAGAGGAATGATTGTGAGTGAAGGACTCATTCTGTCGTCACGTGTAAATACAATACAAGACCTTCGCGAGAGAAGGAATCTTCTCCTAAAGGAAGGCGCTTCCCCCGTTCTTCCTGTCATTTTCTTTCTCAGAAGGACGAAATGAGACTAAATCACGAAAGGAGAGAATGGACGAGTCTCAAGTGCCATCAGAATGGAAAGAGTCTTCTGACTCTCAAATGAATATGGGCTATGAGAATAAATAACATCTAGTTTATCACAACTTCAGTCCTATTGATGGATACAGTGAAAGAATGAGAAGTAATAACAAGAGAGTGAAAGGGGAGGTCATTCGAAATAGGCCTTCACTCAATTGACAGACCAAACAACGCAGCTCACTTAACGAGTGGAAGCTAATCGAAATGAGATAAACACACAAGAAGAAGAAAGAGAACAAAGCATAATGGAGGGGGAACGACGACCATTCAATCAATAAATCAACAATCAATTCACTCCATATGACATCACTTCATAGGGGCACCATTCGCTTCTGCATTCAACATTTGATGTTCCTCAAATGGGTCATTCCAATAGTGTGTCTTGGATGGACTTACCTGGAATCTAAGAGACATTCTCTGTGTCATCTTGAGATACTTGTCAAGACAATTCGTACTGCACTTTTCCTCCTTCTCAGAGACTGTTCTACAATGGAGTTATCATTGCTTGTCCTTCTCTTCTTCTTCACCTGTTTGTCATGTCATTGACACATGAACCAAAACATTGTTCAGTCACCAGATTGTACTGCATAAGGAAGTCTCTGATATCATTTCATTCATTCTAGTATCACATTCAATGTAATACCTGAATGTCTTCAAATCAGTGTCCACTCCAGTTGCAGCCATCTCTGTAACTATCACATTCACTCAATCAACACACTTAGTTAACTATTACGATATTCGCATTTGCGAAGCTGTCACAATGAAACAGCAAATCGAGTTGAAAAAACAATTCAAGTTTTCAAAGACTTCTTTATCAGATCAATCTTTCTCATATATATCAACTTCGGCATAATGATTTCATCGTACTATCAAATATGGACCAATATCCAAATATCATATGTTTTCTCTGACCACAACGAATACTAAGGATATAACTCCGATAACTCTATCCTATCCATACATCAATCGATAACCCCATCTACTCTTTGAGTTGATTGAGAATGTTGGCTGCCTTGTCGAGAGTCTCTTCACTCTACAAAATAACCTTATCACAACACACACACTTTGTTTACCTTGAAGAAGCACAGTCTTATCATATGATCATTAGTCTTCTTGAATTGTGAAGAATAGAAGGCAGAAGGGGGAATCGTAGCCAGTTTACGTTCTCTACAACGTCCATCCTTCATATTATTCTACACGTTTGTACAAATAAAATAAAGTACCACCTGCAGAGCCATCTGACAAAGCGGAAATCAAGAGGATCAGTGGAAGGATCCGTCTCAAATGGACCGTGAATGTCCTGATCAGGATGTCATTACAGTATGCAATACAAGATATGACAAGCCTTGAATGAAGCCATCATAAAGTATCCAGAATCAGGTACAATTGGTTGCATTCCAGCACTTTTGACCATTTCAGTTAGTCTATCCCTTTTGGCACGCAATTCAGATGAAAGACCTATACACTTCCTTCATATCTCAATATACAGTCATTTCTCTCACCATTCTTCAAGTAACTCTCCTGTGGTTTCTCATCCATAATAGTAAGTTCCTTCTCGAATGCCTCAGCCACAGCATGTTGAGTGGGAGTTGAACTGTTAAGAGGACTCTTTTGAGTAAACAACAAATATCTACTTACCATGTGAATACACAGTT
The DNA here is from genome assembly GCA_014805445.1 of Diplogasteroides magnus. Taxonomy (NCBI): domain Eukaryota; kingdom Metazoa; phylum Nematoda; class Chromadorea; order Rhabditida; family Diplogasteroididae; genus Diplogasteroides; species Diplogasteroides magnus. The sequence goes on along the minus strand of JACMIF010000027.1, from coordinate 41,702 downwards.
TTGATGTACAACTTTGAGTGGAGCAAGAAGTTCTTCTGGTCCAATCGCCCATCCAAGCTTCCATCCTGTCACAGAAAACGCCTTTCCAGCACTTCCAATTGAAATCGTTCGTTCGAACATTCCAGGGAGGGACGCTCAAATCATTCCGTTAATCTTAGATTCTTAAATGATTGTAACCAAATCGAATCATTTCTCTCCCATCAAATACGTGCCATTCGTATACTTCATCTGCTATAACAATCAAATCCTAAAAGACATGCATACATGTTAGATGAGCACCATTCAAAACTAACATGTTCTCTTGCAATAGTAGCAATGCCCTCCAATTCTTCTCTAGTAAAGAGTTTTCCAGTTGGATTGTGAGGATTGTTCAATACGATCATCTTAAAGAGTACATAATATATGAGATTGCCAATGTATTAGTTGACCTTAGTCTTTGTAGTGATTGCCTTTCTGATTGCATCAAGATTAACTTGATAGTCAGCAGATGAAGTTGCTCCTTCTTTCAGTGGCATTTCAACAGGAACAGCAATCCCTCCAGCAAATTTGATTTGTGGAGAGTAACAATCATATGCTGGTTCGAGAACTCAAATGACACAGATGGACAACAGAGGAGTAGAATACTCACTGATCACTTCATCTCCATGATCAATCCATCCAAGAAAAGCATAATACAGAGAGAGATAAGCTCCAACTGTTACTAAAACCTACAACAAACCCTCAAAGCAACGACAAATTTAGAAATCTGAGATACAAGGTCGGTATGAAAATACCGGGCCCTTATATCTGCGATTCCAATATCCACCTGATTATTCGCGTCAACGGGAACCCCGTACAATTGAGAGTACAATTTGGAAAGAACCGAGACGAGTTTGGGATTACCGTATCCTCTAAATCGATTGTTTTCTGGAATACTTCATTTACTCACCTTGTATATTGATGCATGTCTGTCCTCTCAGGATGAGCAGCAACTTCTGCCAATTTTTCGGCCACGAAAGACGGCATGGGCGAATCCGGGAAACCCTCAAAACAACGATAATCGTTGTTAAATATCTTGTAGTGTATTTATGCATGCTGTCAGTCTACGGATAAGATATTTCTGATCTCTCTAATAAAAATGTGCTCATTCACCACAGTCTAACCGGCAACAGACCGACAGTCTGGTGCTTGTGTATGTAACTATTCCCATAAAAGCGAGACATTGTATACCTGACCAAGATTGACAGCCTTGCATTCCACAGCCAATGATGTGAATTCAACCCTCAAATAAATAAAACATTCATAATCATACACACTATCAATTAGCCACTTTCAGAAAAACTCTTTCAACTCTAACTAAGAACTCTTTCAGAAAAGGTGATAAATTCAAGAAACCATAAATTCACCCGCCAACTCAAGAATAATAGAAATATTACCAAATACTTGGAGTGGCCCCAACAACTCGATTAGCAGGTCGTCTTGCCATAGAGCCAATGAAACGAGCAGCCACCCTCAGCACTGACATTCGGATTATCCTGCATTACCGACAATCAGCCCAAGTAATCAATGAGATACTATCCAACTCGTTACATTCACGATTTTGCGATGTTCATTACCAACTTCCGATACATATCACTTTATTCGACTCTTAGCACAGGCCAACATTGTCGCCATTGCACAACGAAGTAAAAGATTCTTGCTTATTAGATCAAACGCGTGTGCTGCAAAACGTCATCGCTTGTAAAAAAAACAGACAATCTGTCAGGGTTTGGAAGACAAAACACCGACACGTGAATAGAGAACAATGAGAGAGCTACTGTATGAGGGCGAGATACTTTCGTAAGTTAGGCAAACCATAACTTAGAATAAGGGAAAGACAGCCCAGCCAAGAACAGCGGACTGAAGTGGGCTAACCGGGGGGCGGCAAGGGATTCTTAGCTTGGAAATTCCTCTTTCTCGCTGTCTAGTCAAACTGTCTACGCCAACAAACTGCTGCCGCCTTATACACTGCATATACATCATACATCGAGTAGTTTGCGTAACATGATACAAGATGCAGGGGAAGGACGCAGAAAGAAGGGGATATAAAGGGTGGCATCTCGTAATAACATATAAAGTGTAATCAGATCAGGGTGAGAGTGAGACAATATAACATGGAATGCATCTTAGTTTCCTCCCTCTCCGGCATCAGGTTCTTGTTCGTCTCCCACTGTGTCAGATGTCCATAGGGTGAGGTTATCCCTCAACAGCTGCATGATCAAAGTCGAGTCCTTGTACGAGTCCTCGTTCAACGTATCCAGCTCTGCGATGGCATCATCGAATGCCTGAATACCAAGTTATATCAATGGTAAGATATCGAACGCGGTGTTTTATTTCATTCCTCACAATAATATTTCTAAGGGGTGACGTCCGGCATCTGATAAAAAATTACTTGTTATCGAAAATCGAGAGCATCACTTCGTCTCTATTTGCAAGCAGCTACCTGTTTAGCCAACTGACAAGCTCTGTCAGGGCTCATGGCTACTTCATAGAAGTAAACCGAATAGTTGAGAGCAAGTCCTAGTCGAACAGGGTGAGTGGTGGGCAATTCAGCCTTGGCTATCTCCAGCGCTTCTCCGTACGACTCGTGCCCCTTCTCGGCAATGGCTTAAATGTCAAAATATTTACCTGTTTTGCCAGTTGGCACGCCTTGTCGGGTGCATTGAGGATCTCGTAGTAGAAGACGGAGAAGTTGAGGGCGAGGCCCAGTCGGATGGGGTGTGTGGGCTGCATCTTCTCCTTCGCAATGTCGAACGCCTCCTGGTACGACTGCTGCGACTTGTCCACAACATCTGCAAAGGGGCAGTAAGCACAGTGGAGAAAGGAGAACGGTCCTCTAAGAGGAACGATCACCAACCACTAAACCGCACCAAAGCAGATGACACTGTTTCAAAAGACATTCCAAAACATCGCAGTGATAGGCAGGAGACAAACGATCAAACGAAAGAGAGCATGTGCCATACACCCTTGTGCCCAACTACTTCCGTCACTACTTCAAGACCCTCGGGTGCAAGAACAACTTCAGTGTTCGTTATCAGAAAACGAGGAAGACTATATCTATAGTTTGGAAGATCGTTTTCCTCGCAATCATCAATGTGTAAATACAAGACAAACACGACACAAATAATTAGGGAAACCTACTCTGGCGGGAGTCTCCTGATGCGACCTCAGCAAGGTATCGGTAATAATCTCCCTTCATCTTGAGGTAGAAGACCTTGGACTCGGGATTGCCGGCCTTGGGGATCAGGAACTTGTCCAAGAGGTCCTGAAAACATTTTGATTATAATGTTTTAACCCATTATCTGGATTTTAAAGCATTGATCGAAGTACGATTATACAAACTCTGATGTGATGCGAGTACTCTCGTTTTCTTTCGTCTATTCGATGAGAATCGATACGCGGCCGCTAGTGTCCGCCTCTGCCAGGCAACCACATCTCTGTCTCACTCTCTCCGAGAAGGGTACAACTGTCGGTTAGAGTAGGTCCCGTCCCAAGGCCAAACATCCATCCACACAATCTCTTAAAACCGAGCAACAAAAAAGCTCTCGAGCCAACGGGTGATGATGAAATGATACTCACAAGGACATCCTGGCAGATATCGCGGAGTTCCTTCTCGACCTTCTCGCGGTACTCCTTAGCCATCTGCTGCTTCTTCTCGCTGCCCTCTGTCTTCTGCTCGATCGAGGAGATTACACGCCAGGATGACCTTAACACGAATCATCTATCTATTAGTCCGACAATGTTGCACAAAGCTATGACACACTGATTCGATGAGTCATGGACTATCATATGCACGATAACCCTACCTGCGGGCACCGACGACGTTCTTGTAAGCGACAGAGAGGAGGTTGCGCTCCTCATTAGAGAGTTCAGCTCCGAGCTCGGTGACCTTCTTCATTGACTGGGCCATGTCATCGTAACGCTCGGCCTACATCGTATTAATTAGAAGCAAAACGACTTTTTAAAAAATTCATTCATATATCCCATCTAAGCACGACAAAGGGATAAACAATTGAATAGTCAACAGAATAGTGATAATACCTGCTCAGCGAGCTTGGCCCTCTGCACGAGTTCGTCCTTGTTGTCAGCCATTGTGGGACGTTATGTGCGTTTAGGTCGCTTACTAAAACAAGATAAATGTAAACAACGAGCTGGGACAATGGCAATAGCAAATACATGTGAAAGAGTAATCCCGAAATAATCAAAGATAGCGCCAGCGGCAACCATACTGCCGAGAGCAGCGCTATGTCAATGCCTGCAACGTCAGAGAGGCAAAGGGGGGGTCGGCGCGCGGGAGTATGGGGAGCGTGCACACCCCCTTCCCGTGATCTACGCAAATGAAAACAAATCTTTGGGAAATGACCAGCCACTTGTTGGGAACCACTCGAACTGATCTACAAAAAGAAAGGAAGGAAATTAACTGTAGCTTACCTAATCTTTAAAACGTTTGTTTATTTTCAAATACCCGCGCTGCGGAGCACTAAAAGGGGTGGACGGGGGAGACTCCTCCCACAAGGGATGCTGAAATGTGGGGGTCGAATATTGACACTACGGAGCGCGCACACGATTATTCTGAGCTTTTTCACAGCTTCAAATTCAATGATCCGCTAATATATTACGCAAGTTATACATACACGATGTATTACCCATTTTGGACAATTTTTGTTTTGTCAGCTTACTTGGTAGACAAGAAACAGGATTTGGCGCGAATTCAAATGAGAGCGGAGCACTTGTGGGGACTTGCCGAAGCAAGGCGGGGCTTCTGGGAGTGCGTGGTCGCCGGAATCAATGGTCTGCTGTTGCTGTAGATGAGGTGCGCAACTACTGCATCTCCTTCAGAAGACTATAGGCGTAAACATGTAGAGTATCTCTCCCTTCCTCTAAAGTGCTATGGCAGTGAGAGGCGTATATCTGTTATGGCACCTCTCTCAATACCCAACAAATGGATGGTTTCCAGATCTGTCCCATCTAACGTCGGAGATCATGTGATTCTCATTATGACATTTTGAAACAGCCCTTTCGCATGTGATGCGTCTTTCTCCCGCGCGCGCCAAAATAGGCGTTGTATCAGTCACTTGGAAGGGCGTGAGGCAGTGGATTCACATTTCACAACCATAACAAGCTGAGTCAACATGGGCCTGCCTTCAGTGCTGGGCTAAAGTTAGAGGCATTCAAATTTACTCATTCATACGAGATATGGTAGCTGTGATGATGTGATCTTGAAGCAGTCATTTCAGGCATGGATTTGACCAGGAGAAGAAATAAACGTGAGTTTGTGTTTCATTTCTACACTCTCTGCGACAAACCCCCGATATTAAAACACAGAAAGGCAAATCATTTATTTACGGTATTGAAATCATTGAAAAAAATTGTATATGAAGTGAAAAAGATGACATTCACTGCGCGAACGCAGGGGTCCAAATGTAGAGAATATCATCTACAGCAGCTACGAGAAATTTACCCTGAACGGGAACGATAAAAAATGAAAAGAAAGATACCATGACCTGGGGATGTGCAGCTACAGCTCGCACTGAATTTGGATGCTGAAGTCGTGTAAGAACGGGGCCTCTGTGTACACGAGACCACACAACAACTTCCGTTCCAGAACAGCTTAACGTATCGCACTCATTTTGTGCATGGTCTTGAAGCAGTTATTTCAGGCATATGGTCATTTTGTGTTAGCGCTATTGCAGCCGTGAACATCGATCACCGATAGGTACGTTCACTCGCTGTAAGAGGGCGTCAGTTGTCACCCTTACGTTCGCTCCCCCAATTTCCTCGATATCTTTACAAATGTCAATCGCTGCAAGCTAGCAATAAGACATAAGGGGAATATCTAGTGCGGATTAGTTGGTACTCTGCACTCATTTTTCGATACTGAAAGTTTAAAAAAAAGTATGTTCTAACCAAAAGAGGAAGTATGTACTAGTAGATGTGAGAGAAGGATGATAATTTCCTTCTCTTCCTTCCATGTTTGGCTGAAGTCCCCCATAGAACGTTCTTTTCTCATGAACCATCGTTCTCAGATCAAATGATCGGATCTCAATCTATAGTGACCGATGATGGGGGAACACCCTTATGACCTACTTGTCCCATGTCGCCTGTTATTGAAGAGTCGATGGCCGCATAGAGGGTACTTAGAAAAGAGAAAACATTGTATGATCGGGGATGGAGGGAGTACCTGTGATCAGATGAGAGTTGTAGATGAATAAGTCGACCGTCAAGAGTAATCTCATGATCAGGACGGGATACATTCCGAGAGAGGAACGAGTACAAATCATCATCACTTAATCTCAACTAACGGGGCAAATAGAGTAACCACTCACGGTCTCAATTCAACCGACTTATTTCTGTCTTCACCCTTCGCTTCTTCTCTCATCTACAGTTAGTATCACATGGACTACTGTAATGGCTAGCTTTACTTTGATGAAATCGATAATGTTGAAAGATATACAACTCTTCGCCCCTTCCGCCTTCCGGCCGTATATGAGGAGACATTCTTGTCTAAGCACATGGCATGCACATTGACATTCTTAAGCAGATGTTTTTGAGATTGGAGATGGTGTAGTATGAGTAACCGTCTTGCTCATGGAGATAGCAGTTGAAGCACTTCTCATCTCTGTCCAACAGTTCCTTCAGTTTGTTCATCTGCAGACGATACTTACATTACTTCTTCCTTTTCCCTTCACCTGTGCATCTTCATTCAACTCTTCGTCAATCAGTTGCAGTTCACTCATTTTGAAGTTGAGACTCTGAATGGTCATTCTGCATCCTTCTCCCTCCTCTCCCACCTTTCCTTCGTTGACAGCTTCCCTTGCCATTTGAACAACTCTTCTGAATCGAGGAGACACAGTCTCACACACAATGGCATTGAATGGTGGAGCCTCCTGGTTCAGGAATCTTCATATACTCCATCACTTTTAACTATCTCTTTATGTCACAACCTATGTAGGTATAGAGTCTCGGGTTCAGTCTGAGCTTCTTTCTGTGTAAGATGAGACTTGTACAAGATAAGGTTGGAGATAGACTTGGCAATTGATGAGCTGATATATAATCGAATTATGTTTAATACAGCCGAGATTTACCTGAGATTGATGGGATAAACTTCATTAGCCAAAATCCAGTCATTGTCGAACCATGTTGAGAAGTGAGAAGAGGAAGGGAGACGACACACGAAGTGAAGACACATTTCCGCCACTCAAAGACCACCCATATCATAGACTGTATAAGGTAACAGACAGCATATTCTGTATGTAGCCATTTCAGTCTGTCCTGTACTCTTCTCTCCTTCAATCAGAAGAATCATTTCATCGGGAGAGAAAGATGCATTCTGGATACTCCTCCTGTACACATAATCATTGTTATAACTTGAAATGGAGTTTAACCATCCGAGTGACTTATTCAAATCTCTTTCCTCCACAAGACTTCTCCTTTCAGATTCATACAACTGAATTATATTGAAGTCATTGTATAGTGTTTCTTTCTCCTACACACAGTGCAGCTCCCCTTCCACACACAGCATAGAAAGATCCGAAAGGAGAGAAAGTTACATGGTCGATGACATATCCGAAGTCATCCACAATCTACACATACAAGAGTGCATTGTTATTTTGACTGAGAGTAGTACCTCTACGAGGGTGGATGGACATCCTCTCTTGATCATACCGTATTCATCTGCTAATCCATGGCATACCTTAACCACATCCATCATCCACAGTAGGGTTTCTAAGGCGGAGTAGAGTGCATTCGTCTGTTGTCTGATTCAAGAGGAGCGGTTTTCTATTGCATGAATGAGACAACCGCTCCTCGTGAATCAGACAACAGATGAATGCACTCTACTCCCGATTTAGAAACCCTAATCCACAGTATTGTCTTGGCAGAGTGAATACCAAAGTTCATTCCGCTTCTCTGCACTCTCTATCGCGCGGTCGTCTCTGAGTCAGTCAGAGTCAGTCAGCATGGAGATGACCGAGCGATAGAGAGCGGAATGAACTTTGGGATTCACTCTGCCAACGCTGTTACAGTAGTCCCCTACAGGAGCCTGTGAAACGACGGAGTGAAATTCGTCGAGAAATATGGGACGCCATAGACGATCTTGACGGGAAACACTTCTCCACCATCTGAGAATGAAATGGAATAAAGAGGTAGAAGGGAAACAAGCCTGCAAACTGCAGAAGAATTGACAAGGGAACGCGATGGAAGGTAGGTGAAAACATGATGGAGTATATCCCCGGGAAGAGATATCCATTGTTCAACATCTTCCTCTAGTTGCATCTCAATCCAATCTTCAGTGGTCAGTTTCATGCTATTTCAGCTAATAACACATGTCATCAATTGTTATTTCTGTCCTTTACTGTATTTAGGTTATACACATCAAGTAAGATCACAGCACACATTATTCATCACAACTTCATAATCATCGCATAACAATCAAATAACAGCAAAGAAGGGGAAGTATTCAACGGATAAATCACCGATCAACAATGCTGCATGAATACATTTACAGTCTTTAGCAACAATAACAACAAGAAGGTACCCGCGGAATCCCAACGAATAATATGTATAAGACGGAATAGGAAAATCAAGGAAGTAATAGCTATTTCAAAACTAAATGTTCTTACTCATGTCTGTAGCAAATGCGAAATAGTAGAATGATCTGTAAACTCATCCAGAATTGTTTCGCAAGGACTGCAAATCCCTGATGTCAATTCCTTCCTGAAGAAATTCGACGTTTAATGTATTGATGTAGCTTTAAAGGATTCTTCCACCGAATATCCAACTCTTATAGACTGTGATTCTGTTAGTGTTTGTCTGCCAAACTGAACATTGAAAATAAATTTCGAAGCTGCCGGAAAGACTAAGATAAATTCAATCATTTGATGGATGAAGAGATCCTTTAACACTTATAGTAATTACTTATAAAAAACTGACGTAAAGATTCTCTTGCACAAAGAACAGAGAGGCGCAGATGGAGGAACGTCAAGATGCACCTTTGAACATGTTGAGAGTACTGTAGATACCGTAGCCTAAATGATCATTCTACTTTCATTACTTCAATAAGAAACTAACAGCGAATCCTTCCATTTGAAGAGTCTCCACAAAATGAGCAGCTGCAGTTTGAATGGACGCCTTAACACGTGTTCTATGAGAGAACCAACATTTTAGTGGAGACCCTGGTACCGGTAAAGTCAGAAATTTTCTAAAAATCCTTGAAATTAATCTTGTGTTAGTTTTTCCAGAATTTGGGGACACTATATGCTATCATTAAATAAATATCAAGACATGCTAAAGCGTTGGAGAAGCAAGTGGCATCACTTTATCTACTTTGAGGACGACCAATTTTTTCAGTTAAATAATTTTCAAAAAATAATTTTCCACTAAGTGTGTCAATGTTTTTGCAGATTCGGAATCTGCATGAAATTCTGTACAAGATGAGTACTTCGCCGCAACTGGGTTTTGTATGGAAAATTTTATAAAAATTCGTGAATATGAGACATTCGTTGAAAGTCACGAAAATAGCCTAGTTTGTGAGGCCATAACTTGTGGGAAAGTAAAATTCAGATCAACTTCCTTCACAAAAGTTTCTTGTATTGAGGCTAAAATGTCGGGGTCATGTCAGTGACTGAAAGTCCGTTTCTGGACATAGCCGAAAAATCGAGAAAAGTGAAAAATGACCCAAAAATCACTACCGATGGATGACCTGTGTCTTTTAGTATCAATTTTTTAAGAGTATTTTTTGAGAATTTTTTTTTCTGTAAATCTCTGACTAAATTTTCGCGAATATCTTTACCAGAAGGGTAATAAGATGTCATTTTAAACACCATCTATTGACAAAAATGTATAATTTGCCCATTTTTTTGCTTTTGCACTATATTTCTGAAGTTTTTCCTTTAATTATGGCAAAATGTACTACAAAATATTTTTGTCGATTTTTGTCTTTTTTTAAAAAGTCTTTATTCCGGGGTCAGGGGGATAATCCAAGGGGGATGTGTTCCAGCCGGTGGACTGATGGGCCAGTCGATTAGGAGTTACACCCTGGCGTTCCAAGCGTTTTCTCCAGGGGATCTTTGTTCGCGGGCACCGCTACCAATTGCC